>JABSSZ010000648.1:0-69871 GCA_013755755.1 Fusarium sp. NRRL 25184 | reverse complement strand
AGATAATACAATCTAAATAATCATTTACTAATTGAAGCATTATAAAAATGACCTTTAGCTCTCATTATCAATTAGTGTTGGTTTGGATAGTCTACTATAAGATATAGTAAGAAGGGACAGGTAGCGAGAAAATAAATCATAAGAGGTATGAGAATTAATTAATTGATTTCTTCTATAAGTTTGAGTAATAATCCAAGTCTACTTCTTTGCCTGCTTCTCCCGTTCAATCGCTGAAGCATTGTACTTGCGCAAAATGTCCAGCAAGCCAGGAATAGGCTCATCAAAGTCAATCCTGGCGCTATTCATGAAGCGAGCCAAGAAGCCGTAAATTCCATTAAGAAAGAAAATCTCCGTGATCTCTTCGTGACTGAAAGCCTCTAGCGCCTCATCCATGATCTCCTTGCTGACCCTGGGTTGGCGACTGAGCTCATCAACAATACGAGCGATCAATCGCTGGCGCGGAGTAAAAAGGCTCTCAGGCAATGGTTCTTTAGGATTGCGAAGAGCCGCGAATTGTTCCTCTGTGAGGCCGAGGACGCGTGCGACAGGCTCGTTGACGTCCCACTCGTAAGGGGCATCGAGAGTGGCTGCCGTACGGAGAACAGTGGTTTGCCATTCAGAAGGGAGAATCTTTCGATTCTCACTCCAGCTGGAGGAAAGGAGGGTCATGAATGGTTTGAAGAACACATTGCTATTGGCGAGGAGCTGCGAGAGCCGGTTAGTTTACAATGATAAAGCTTTGTTAGGGAGATGTCTGGCTTACCTTGAAGATGTTCCTCTCGAACGGCAGAGTTTGCAGAGCAGCCTTGATGTCTGGCGGGGCTGTGTTGGAGTCAACATAAGGGAGCAAGTGCTCGTTGGTTACGACGCGGTTGTCCCAAGAAGCCATGGTTGACAATTAGATGAAGAAGATGTAATAAAGTATGCAACAAAGCTAGAAATGATTTCTCGTGGTTTGAATCTGCTGTATTGGCTTGAGGATAGTCTGTGAAAATCCCTATATATACAAAACTACTATGTAAGACATAATGTAACGTTTCATTCGTCTAACATGACGGAAATCATAGCAAAATCAACATGTCGCCATAATTCAAGCTTTGTGAATCTCACTACAAGATCTTCTCTTTGCCTAGGCTGGATACAACAACCCCTGGTTCAGTCAGCTCATCGGAACATTTCCCGCCCAGTACAACCAACACTGTGTCAGATTAGCGTCACCCCGGAAGCGGGCCGCTTCTAGCACATTCTCTAGCTGCATGTCGCTAAAGTGTGACATGCCTCGGGATAACACATTCTTAACTTACAAACTTGGCATCCACTAACGATTTAGGAAACATATTTCGCGATGCAGGCTTCGAACTAGTTTCTTAAGGTTTCGAAGGATTCTAATCCCTTAATTCTTACCCACCACTACTTTCTACAATGGTTCAGCTGCAGAATACGATGTCGCCACCTGTGAAACACATCTTATGGAGCCGCAATCACGAAATCAGAACACGAGTAATTGAAAGGATGTAACATGGAGCCGCTGATTCAATCGCTGCCTTATTCGGTTTTTAATGTAACCCACATGGTGTCAGTGAGTCTGCATAGATCGTGGGGCCGTAAGCAAAAGCCATACTCAATCCGAATTCTACCAAGTCACAACATCCAGTACATGCATCATCGCCACTTCCAAAAAAGGCATAGTGCACGTCTTACACAAGTTTTGTGAGGTTATTCCCAAATGTTTTGAGTAACGTGTAGCAAGAAAGGTATGACGAGACGTGTTCTACTCCTTGTTGGGCAGGGAATCCAATCCTTCGGGAGAGTGTTCGGCATTGCCGCTCTGCTTACTTGCAGGTATCTGCGACAGAAAAGGTAATTGGACTCAAGTCCTTGTGTCACCACATCGGGCTGCGAAAAGATTTTTCAAAGACATGAAGAAGAAGCAGGAGTAGAGAGAATTGAAAGATAATGAATATAAATAAGGGAACGATCTTGTAGAACAGCTATCGATCTCATTCAGTATCACAAGCATATCTTTCTCATAAATCAAAAGCACTTAGACTTAATACTCCCGGCCTGTTTTGTTTAACCCCTTAATAACTTAATCATCTTTGATCATGAAGGTCTACCACCACACTGAGAAGCACGAGGATTTCTTCCTCCCTTACCAGGACGGCCTTAGCCTCAAGCCTGTCGAAGCCCTTGTCAAGCACGAGAAAGACATGGGCTTCTCAGACGTTGAGACTGTCTTTCCTGCGACTGAAGTCCAGAAGGACATTCTCAAAGAGGATGTTCAGTGGGCTGAAGCAGTGCTTTTCTCTGGAAAGACGTCTGCTTTGAGCTCTGAGAAAGTCTTTGATGCATGGAGATCTTTGGCATATCACCGTAAGTATTTTACCCTCTAAACATCGGCGTAGGAGTTGTTAGTAACATGTTGGCTAGACATATGCCTTCGATCTTACATTACCGATGGACCTACGCCGAAAGTCGTGGTCCAGCGATGTATCGAGCCTGTTCAGTGGCGCCGCCCTGAGAAAGGGTTTGAAAAGCGTCACCGAGGCTCAGCGTTCCTGACGGTTGAAGCGAACAATCGTTCTGACGAGATCAATCTTGTCCTTCACTTCCACCGAGCTCTGATCGATACAACCTCTCTTCATACGCTTAGACTCGACTGCCTTCTGCAAATTCACGGCATCCCTGGTATCGAAAGCACTGGCTTTACCGTCTATACACGATACCTCGCACAGCAACGCAAGGACATCGACTCATCCAGAACCTTCTGGTTCAAGACTTTGTCAGACATTGCTCCGCAGTCCATCTTTGGCCTTGAACCTGATGCTTTGGATGGTCTCAACCAGGATAGACATGGCGTCAGTGCCGTAATCCAGGGTTCAGAACTAGCCAAGTTGAACAGTCTCGAGAAATCTCGTGAAGACTCCAAGTCATGGCGTCAGACATTCCTCGAAGCAATCTGGGCTCATGTCCTGAGTGCCCACTCCGACTCAGAAGAGGTTCTTTTTGGAACCGTTCGTCGAGATGCAAACTTCGTGGGATCAGATACTTGTGTTGGATGCCTTGACCAAACCTATCCCGTCCGAGCGCGAGTTCCCTCTGACGAAGGCATATCCTTCTCTGACTTGCTTGGCTCCCTGGATGCTTACCATTTGGAAGCCGGGCGTCATGCATTTATCGGACACACTGGAATCGAGGAGCAGGCCCCAAATGGCATGCTGATCGAAACAGCCGTCAGTTACAGCCAGACAACCAACACCCCCTGCATCGCGCCAAGCTTGAGGAAGTTCCCTGTCGTGTTGTGCATCAACGATGCCAGCGTGTTACAACTTGCTATCAAGTGCACGACCAAGATCCCTCTGGAAAAAGTCGAATTGGTGTTTAGACACTTCGTCTCGGCAATCTTTAGTGCTGCCCAGGGCTTGAGCGCAGTGAGCAAATTCCCTCTATCAGACATCCAGCTCGTCTCGGATGCTGAAAAGCGTCTCATACTATCCCGATCTGTCAGCACTCGCAAAGTACAGCCTACGACTATCCCTGCTTTGTTTGAGAAGACTGCAACTCGATACCCTCAACGAGTGGCAGTTGACTTTCAGGGCGAAGCTAGCCTCACCTTCTCCCAGCTCAACGGCCTTTCCAATCAACTCGCGAAGAGGCTGAGGCTCCAGAGCGGTGTTGTGTATCCTATCTTGGCTGACAGGTCTCTGGATCTGGTCGTGACTATCCTGGCGGTGCTCAAGGCTGGGTCAGCGTATACTGTCCTTGACCCAGAATTCTCGGTCAGTCGCCTGGAGCAGGTCGTCGACGACTGCAATGCAGCAGCGGTCCTATCTACTCGCAGATACATGAGTATGCTTCCCAATACTGTCGACATCGAACAAGATTACACACGGCTAAGCAGCGATGTCGCACACCCACTCGACAACACTGATGGTATCGGGGTACATATCAAGCCTCAAGACCGCTGTTATATCATTTACACCTCCGGCAGCACAGGGAAGCCCAAAGGCGCTGTGCTCACCCACGAAGCTGCTACCAGTGGTATGCAGAACCACTCTCTAAACGGAATGAACCGCTGGCTTCTCTTCTACAATCCAAGTTTCAGCGCTGCTCAACGGACCATCCTGAGCACTCTTGTCAACGGCGGAACTCTGGTGCTGGCACCCAAAGAGGCCCTCACTCGGGATCTCGCAGGAGTCATTAATCGGCTTTCCGTTGATGCCCTTGGAATTACCCCTTCTGCCCTTTCTCTTCTGTCGCCCAAGGACGTCCCCAGTCTCAAGAGTATCACGCTCGTGGGTGAGCAAACGCCCCAAGAGCTTGTGAGCACTTGGTCTTCTGTCAGGGGCCTTACACTGAGGAACACGTATGGCCTGAGCGAGTGTACACAGCTCAACTTTGGAAGACCACTGACTACCGTTGATGGACGCGTTCCGAATCCTCGTGTACTGGACCCGCCAGTTGACACGACGAGTGTGTTCATTCTTCGTCACGGCAGCACTGAGCTCTCACCACTACTAGTGTTCGGCGAACTCTGCCTCGCCGGTCCACAACTAGCACAGGGCTATATCAACGAGCCAGGACTGACCGAGAAAGCCTTCACAGCCAACCCGTTTGGCCCTGGGAAGCTTTACCGGACTGGTGATAAGGCTCGATGGCTTCCTAATGGTCAGATCGAGATCGAAGGACGTGTCGATATGCAAGTCAAGATCAATGGACAAAAGGTCGAACCTGCTGAAGTCGATCGGCTTTTGACGTCAATTGATACGATGAATGGAACTGTGACGTTTTCGGTCAAGATTGAAGATCGCACCGTCCTGGCTACTGGTGTCGTCCTTGATGCTGGTACTTCTTTTAGAGATGCAGTCAACGCAGCAAGGAACCATCTCCGTGCCAACCTGCCAGTCTTCATGACGCCAAGTCTTTGGATCCCCATTGATTCAGTACCCAGAAATGGGAACGGGAAGCTCAACTATCACTTGCTACGAAGCAAGGCAAAAGAGCTCGGTTTCGCTGGCTTTGCCAAGCTCATGGAGTTAGGCAACGTAGAGAATGTAGAGGAAATGCTCACCGATGTTGAAGAAAAGATTGTAAATGTGTGGGCAGAATCTCTCAAGATTGACAGGTCTGTCATTCGCCGATCCCATTCATTTACCGACCTTGGCGGAACTTCCATTGAGGCTATACGGGTTGTGTCAGAGCTACGTGAACACGGTCTAGCTACTGAACTCGGTGACCTGCTGGCCTATATCTCTCTCAGTGACGTTGCTTCCCGATCTAAGACTCTTGGTGAGGAAGATGAGCAGGACCCGACGCCCTTCTCACTCCTCCAGGACGAGAAGTTAGTTTCAGATTTGAAGGGAACGAAGGGCATTACCGACGCTTATCCTGTCACACCCTTCCAAGAGTCCATGCTGGTTTCAGTCAATTCACCCTCAGATCCATACACCTATTCCCGAACTTGGGACGTTAGTCAACTCGATCTGGCCCGGCTCAGAAGCAGCTTTGAAGAGGTGTTTAGGTCTCGCGAGATCTTGCGCACCGTGTTCGTTCCATACAAGCAGTCCTTTGTGCAGACCGTCAGGTCCAACATGGAACTTCCATGGTTTGAGTCGCAGCATACACTAGAGGCTTTCCAGAAAAATGGCCAAGTTCATCGCTGGGATGTGGAGAAACCTCTCTGGAAAGCAACTCCGACGTCAGACCAAGCTTTGGTCGTGACTATGCACCATTCACTATTCGACTTTTGGTCACACGGCTTCCTGTATGATGATGTCGCTGCAGCTTACACCGGCAGCCCGGTTCCGCAACGCCCAAGCTTGAACCGGTTCATCCGATACTTGCAACAAGAGCCTTCTGCGAACAGCACCTCATTCTGGTCCGAGTACCTCCAAGGCGCTGAAGTGCTCAAGTTGAACAGCAACCAGCTCTACGACACCAGCAAACTCGAGTTCGATCTTGGATACAGTCTCACTACACGTGCAAAGAGCGTTGGGTTGACTCTCGGTGCAGTTGTTTACAGCGCCTGGGCCATCGTTCTCTCTCGACAGATGGGAACCAACGATATCACATTCGCAATCACTGTTTCAGGCAGAGAAGCTCCTGTCGTTGGCATCAATGATCTCGATGGACCTACCATGAGCACCGTGCCACAGAGGATCAAGCTCGACACTGAATCTACCCTCCGAGAAGTCGCCCAGAAGACAGTTGCCTCGTTTTCTCAGCTACTCAAGCATTCTCAAGTCGGCATCGCCGCTGCGCTTAAAGCGGGTGGTATTGGTGCACAAGACATCGACACTCTCGTCAACATCTTGATCGATGCGAACAATACCGAGAGACCGAGAAAGTCTCATGATATCTTTAAGATGCGTGGCCCGCGGCCTCAATGGGAGTCTGGACATGGCATGACTGTTCTTGAGGTCCAGGAGTCACAGGGACAGAGCGACTCTACCATTCTACGACTCTCAAGCAACATGGACCCTCGACGCTTGGGATTCATCAAGGACTCGTTGGTCGAGGTGCTAGGGCTTTTCTGCGACAAGCCTGAGTCTATCCTTTCGTCCACCAACATTATGGGTGCTGCCGAATATGAGCTAGTCTTCAATCAACTTTCCAGCCGGGCGACACTCCGTGTTCCAGAGCCAGAGTTTCTCTACAGTGCATTCAAGAGAATTGCGCAAGAAACTCCTGGCGCGATTGCGATTGACTTTAATACCGAGGAAACCATCTCTTACGGAGTCCTCGACAAACTTGCGAATCGATTTGCGCATACACTCATCGATGCTGGCGTACAACCAGGGGATCTTGTGCCCATCATGCTTGACAAGTCTATTGACATGATGGTCGTCATCCTCGGCACAATGATAGCTGGCGCAGCGTATGTTCCTCTGAGTCCCGACAATCCCACCGACAGAAACTCCTACATCGTCTCTGACACATCAGCAAAACTCATTGTTGTTCACCCTGGATATGTCGAGTTTGGTGACCATGTCAAGGAATCATTTGGGGTGAAGACGCTGGTAATGAAAGGCTATCAATATCTTAGCTCGACGAATTCCAGAGGCGAAGAGGCAGATTCCACTCCTGCTGTCCATCATACTCCAGACAACCTCGCATATCTCATCTACACCTCTGGAAGCACAGGACTTCCCAAGGGCGTCAAGGTTCCGCACAGAACCGCTGCCGCTGCCGTCACAAGCATGATACAAGTCGAAGGCCGCAACCAAGGCGTGTGGAGGACGTTGCAGTTCGCCAACTACGTCTTTGATGCATCGGTTCAGGATTTCTTTAACACGCTTAGCAGTGGTGGCACACTATGCATGGCTCCAACAGCCGTCTTACTCTCCGACATTGCAGGCTGTATCAATAGAATGGACGTCCGTCAGGCTATCATCACACCAACGGTTGCCAAGTTACTCAACCCAGCAGATGTCCCACGATTTGAGACCCTGATCGTTGGAGGTGAACCTCTTACTTCGGATGTTATCAAAACTTGGGCGCCACACTGCAGCATCTTGAACGTATACGGTCCCACTGAGACGTCCATGGTGGTAACCACCAAGCGGATCGAGTCGTTCTCAGACAGCCATGTCGTTGGGAACATTGGTGCCCCATTTGATACCGTCATGGCCTTGATTCTTGATCCAAACGGCGAGACACTGCAGCCTTACGGGGCCGTCGGAGAGCTGTGCATCGCTGGTCCTCAGGTGACAGACGGGTACATCAATCGACCCGACTTGACGACTGCTGCATACGTCGATAGCCCCCAGCTTGGAGTTCGCATCTACAGAACTGGTGACTTGGCACGATGGTTACCTAATGGCGAGATTGAGTGTCTTGGCCGCAAGGACAACCAGGTCAAGATTCACGGTCATCGTATTGAACTTGGAGAAGTTGAGAATGCCATTCGGAACTCGAGTCTTGTCAGAGACGCAATTGCTGTTGCTGCCAAAGTTCATGATAAGGTTCATCTGGTTGCGTTCTGCACCTTCAACGATGCAGCCACTGCTGGAGCAGATAAAACTGGAATCATCGACCCTTCTAAGTTGAGAGATACCTTTGCGAACCTGCATGAGAAACTTGGATCGTTGGCGACTTATATGGTCCCCAAGTTCGTCATCCCCATGACCGATTTTCCGAAGCTGCCTTCGCGAAAGGTTGACCGCAAGGCATTAAAGAAGATGCTGGAAGACCTCGATCGGGACTTCTTAGCGCAATGCGTGCTTGAGTCTCCTAGCCAAGGCCACGCCATCGTACCTGTAGAGACACCATCTGAGATTGCTTTGGAGTCAGTTTGGGCGGAAATCTTTGGCCTGCCGACTGCGCAGATAGGACGTGAGGCAAACTTTCTGGCTTTGGGAGGTGATTCTATCTCGGCGATTAGTCTCACCGGCCATCTTCGCAAAATCGGTTATCATCTGACAGTGCTCGACATTCTTCAGTCTCCCAAACTTAAGGATATGGCTTCTGCGATGCAAAAGTTGGAGACAAAGAAAGGAGGCAAGGAGAGGGTCTTCAACGTCCCGGAGACTGTTAAGAACGCCGTTGAGGAGACGGGACTAACGTGGAATGATGACGTTGAGTATGGTAAGTTACTTCTACAACCTTTTGGTGTGTTGGACATGAGAGACTGACTATTTGTGTAACAGCATACCCTTGTCCACCCGGCCAAGCAGAGTTCTTGAAGCAAGGCGGTCGAGATTCCCAGATGTGGGTTCTTCAGACTGTACGACGCATGACTGGTGTTATCGAGCCAGACGCCTGGATCAAAGCTACCACGCAACTGACTGAAGCCAATGACATCTTACGTACGACTTGGCTAGAGGCTTCTCCCGGGAACTGGGTAGGAGTCGTTCTTCGTGATGCACAGCTCAACGTCACAACTGTTGCCCTGGATTCGGAGGATGAGATATCAAACTTTCTCGAAGACTTCTGGCGAACGCGCTTTGAGTTCGGTCGACCTTTCATCAAGTACGCCATCATCACTCATCCAGATTCCTCCTGGGACTTGGTCATCAAGATGGACCACGCCGTATATGACGGAACGCTTTTACGTGTCTTTGATCAACACTTCGAGAAAATTCTACAAGGCAAACCTGTACCTCCTCGCGTTGAGTTCCGTGACTTTGCTCAGCATGTCTTTGAGCAAGACAAATCAAGGGCGCTTGAGTACTGGAAGGACAAGTTCTCCCAAGCAGGGCATTCCCCTCAGGTTCTTAGTGGTAGGGATCTCAGTGGAGTGAGTGAGCCTCGAGTCACCGCCAGTTTCAAGATGAAGATGGATACACGCGGCATTGATCAAGTGGCAAGGAACTACGGCGTCACCCCGAGTATCATCTTCCAGGCTGCATTCACGCTTTGGTTGGCTAGAGCGACGAAGAGGGATCACGTTCGCTACGACTATCTCCTTAGCGGACGAAACGTCACACTTCCTGATCCTCAGTCCATCAACGGAACTCTAGCCAACTTCTTGCCGATCTGGACGGGAACGAGCTCCACTGAAAAGGTCTCGGATCTTCTTAGGAGACTACAAGAAGACTTTTGGGCTGTTACGGAGAATGGTCTAGTCGGACTTGACGATATCTACCAGACGCTGGATATTCCACGCGCGGCTCATGGGAACAAGGTCTTGTTTCTGTCCCAGCCTTTCGATCCGGTGCCCTTGGATGACGAGACAACCCGCAATCGATGGCTTGTTATGGCCAAGTCGAAGGTGCGGATGTATCAGCCGTATGCGCTTGTGGTGGAGGTTTCCAAGTCTTTTGGTGATACTTCGATATTGAAGGTCATGTATGATGAGAAGGTTTTTGATCATGGAATGGCTGAAGCATTTGCTTATGAGATCACTGGATTAGTATCAGCTATGATGCAGGATGAAAAAAAGAGTATGATTATTGAGGAAGTCTAGATAGATACATATGGATTTAGAGATTTTAGAATAATATTAATGGATCTTAGATCAATTCGTGGTATCGACACGGGCTCTAGGTGAAGGCATTATGAAAAATAGCTACCTATCTAATAAGATCTGCTTTGCTTAGGAGCATACCGAGACATCAACAAAACGCCAAGCAAGAGAAGGCTGCTGCATACTATGAGCCTGTTCTCACGGCTTTCATCCCCTAGATTCTATGGTAAGCAACTATACCTTCAACGTGAAGCTTGGGATTGGAGTGTTCAACATACCTTCACTAACAGTAGTCAGACACAGCACGGTAAAGATATTGAGTGGAACCCTCATCAATCCATACACTCGACCTCTTCGCCCCTCCTCAAGAAGCCGGCCCTTGAGGTAGGCCATACTCGGATAGTACAGTCCGACACATAATTCGAAGAGGCACAACGCCCAGAACCGACTCAACTGGTCTCGGAGTAGAATTATCAGCAAAAGAGCCGAGGCCGAGATGGATGACGCAAGCTGAATTGTCCGAGTCGAAAGTTGTATCGAGTTTGCCTCGCGCGAGGCATGAAGGAACAAAAAGGAGCCCAGGGACATTGCAGCCATGAGACTCGCAAATATCGTACCGAAAGGAGGATTTGCCCAGATCCTTTCATGGGCTCGCGCTGACATGATTGTTTGGGGCCAGGAGTAAAGCAAAACGTAGACAGAGCCCTCGAAGGCGCACATGGCCAGTGTCAGAATTACCAGACTCGGGTCTTCTATTCATGGTGTTAGCTCCATTAACTGGTGATACGCCATATTTACATACTCGGAAGATAGGTAGCAGTAGCTTTCCACGAGGTTTCGGTTGCTGAGGATCTACCAGGTGTCACAAAGTTATCGGCCTGGTTCTATATTAGCAATTAGAATTGAGTTGAGTGAACATCAAGCATTTTACCCAGGATCGAGTGATGACCATCAGTGCCAAGCTTAGACAGACAAAACTGAGCAAGAAAGGAGCAGTATGTGAACCCAAGGCATTCACAGCCGCTTGAGCTACGATGCCACTCCCAACAGCAACAAAGCCATTTGTCACGGCCATCATGCTATATATCGTGCTCAAAGCAGTTCCGCGGTCCCCGAATCCTTGTCGTTTATACTCAGCCGTCATCCAGCTCTCAAACACCGAGTAAAACAAGGTAGTGCAGACTCCAGCTATCACTCTACCCGCAAATAGTACTACTAAATTACCCGTAAGCATAGTAAGAGAGGAAGCTGAGTAGACCACGCAATAGTATTGGCACATGAGCTTTTTACTATACTTGTCGCTGAGTGATCCCATGAATAGAGTGCTGATTCCAGCGGAGACAAAGCCCGTAGCAAAGAGAGTCGCGATGACAGGCTCTGGGAGTTTATGGGTATTTTTTAGACAACTATACAAATAAGATGCCTGCGTTCAACCGCCGCTGCAAGTTAGATATCGCTCTATTTGGTGTTGTCCTTATCATTCAAACGCACCTGAAGCCATTCTGCAGCCATGGCGAGACCATAAACCCACAGAAACTTGTTGCGGAAGTTATAATATCTGTCACCCATCGACTCATGATCAATATCATGGATCTCTTCGTCGATCGTATCAAGACGACTAGCCTCGTCGGCAGAGCCTCGTACCACCGTCAATGTCACATGTCTGTGATGCGAATATGAAGCAATAATGAGGGGTATGATGAGGATGATGAGAGTGATGGTGTAGTGATCCATGGCTGGCTGACATGACGGGATGTAAGGACTTCAACACCGAAAAAAGTCATATATTGAGGTGGAAGGCTTGAGATGCCGTCGTGGGAATACGAGACGGGGGCCGTGCAGAGGTGTTGACGTTTCAAGCCATACCCCTGATATCTAAGCCTAGCCCCCATTGGTCTCTGTCGTAAAACGCCAAAGTGGCTCCCGGGAATCCGGCAGAAGAAGTTGAGATTGTGGGTCAGAAGGATTGACGTTTATCTCACGGAGTAGTGCTGACGTAGTCTTTCATCAGTGAAAAAAGAAGACAGCTGACGGGTATTAATATATAAATAAAGAAATATTGGATAACAGCCTGAAGAGCTCTGTCTGATTGACAAGACGCCAGCATGCTAATTTGTGATGTTGACAGGTAAATTGGTTCATTGAGAAGACAGCTTAACCTGGAGCTACCCACGTTGCCGTTTATCCCGTCTCGGCAAGTTGATCCGAGCTTTACGTGTAAGACTAGCCCTATTAAATCTGGAGTCCGCGTCTGCTCTGCGAACGGATCGTGCCACTTCAGGTGAAACTCAAAACGGCAGTGAAAAGGGGATAATTACCTCAATTCACTATGAGTATACCCATGAACAATATCAACTGTGCTGAATATTTTTGATGTGAGTTCTGCTTTTTACATTTCTCACTACCCTACATCGATTTCAAGATTCATGCTGAAAATCCATTCAGTTTCCCGAGACCCACTTCATCATGGCCATATTTCAAAGACTGGTCACAATCAGCTTTATTTTCGCGACAATACTTCTCTTCACTATACTATTCACAAGGACATCCCCTGACTTCTCAACGTCACTATCATTACAGAATCATGCAGCCGTCTTTAGTAACGATCCTCATCTAAACTCAAGACTTGCTCATGCCGAAAAGCTATGGAAACGCTCAATCAAAGCTCGCGAGGAAATGGTCCAAGTAGTCGGCGGCTACGATGCAGACTTTCCCGACGGATACATAAACCCATTCAACGTCTGGGACTTTGCTCGCCCAAGCTTCTTCTGTCCTCACGATCTCGAGCGCGTCGGATCAATCAGCGATGGCGGCAAGATAATATGCGGTATGTCGCGCTACGAGAAGGAATGTCCAGGTCCATCCTCAGACTCAAACAAAGCACGCGAACTCATCGTCTACTCATTCGGCGTGAGTGTTGATTCTTCGTTTGAGGCAGAGCTGCTTCAGCGCACAAATGCTCGGATATGGGGATACGATGGCACCGTTGATAAGTGGGCGCAGCAAGTTCCCGAGTTTATATGGTCGCGAGCCAAGTTTCAAAAGGCAATGATTGGAAAGGTATCAGACAGCAAGACCAGGCCGCCGGTGTTTTCGATACAGGATCTTATGAAGATAAATGGGCATTCGTATGTTGATCTTATCAAGATGGACATAGAGGGTGCTGAATTTGACGTCATGACGTCCTTGATCGACTCTGTTAAAGAGCAGAGGAAGAACGACAATGCGACGTTGCCTTTTGGTCAGTTGTTGGTCGAGATGCACCTTAAGAAACCACCAGAAGGCGTCACGGTTCCAAATGACCTTCGATCCTGGTTGAAGTGGTGGTACTCCTTGGAGGCGATGGGGTTGAGGCCAGTGAGCAACGAGGACAACTGGATCGGCGACAGGGTATATGGCATGCCTAGATTCATGGAGGTATGTCTAGCGCAACTCAGCTTCAGCTTGTGCCAGATCTTACTGACATCTATTTATAGTACACATTTATTAATGCAATGGACAAGGAGAGGAATTTGTTACTGTGGACATGAAGAATGTAGCCCTGTATTTAAGCCATAGACATAATATTTACAGGACCATATGATTCTGGCATTTTCTCAGCACCCCGGCTGGATTCAGGCTGACTTGGGGTCTTGAGGCCACTTATCCAAAGTAGCTTTCTTTCCAGTCAACGTAACCTCAACCTTAGCTTGCGTAGGCTCATCCAGCAACAGAGTATAAGTCCCAGGATAAACCACCAAATCGCCATTCTCTCCCCTCCGCGCAATGTTATCCAACGTCCACTCCAGTGAAATATCCTTCGTCGAAGAGGGCGCGACATCATGTAAGCGGCCATAAGCTGCAAGTGTCTTGAGCGGATATGGCTTCGGTCCAACTTCACTCTTGATAAAGACCAGAGATACAAAATCGGAGGTGATACGGCCGGTATTCTTGACGCTGATTTGGATGGGGGGTAGAGCGCATGTGTCAGAGTATTGAGCACTGCAGCCCTTGAGAAGCTTCTGGATGTCAAAGCTCAACTTGTTGGACTTGAACTTGGCTTTGAAGGTGGTGTAGTGAAGGCCAAAGCCGTAGGGCAGAACTGGAGTGGAGTACCAGCGATAAGTCCTTCCTGGCAATGACTTGGTCGGTCTCAGGTCCATGTCGGTCATGCCAATCTGCTCGGTGTATTTACTGGGATATTGTGTGACGGGTAGTCGACCCGCTGGACTCTTTCGCCCGGTGAGTAGGTCCACCACTGCAGTACCGCCATCTTGACCAGGGTAGTTGACCCAAAGAATACTGTTGATCTTCTTGTTCTTCAAAAGAGCTGTGTCATCAACCTGGTCACCTAGCTGAATCACAACCAAAGGCTTGCCGAGGCTGGAGAGCTTCTGGAGAAGAGTCAGTTGACTCTCAGGCCAGTCGAGATTCTCACGATCTCTGTCCTCGCCAGCAGCTGAGGCGTCAAGACCACCAAAGTAGAGAATGTAATCGGACTTCTTGGCAGCAGCTACAGCATTCGTAGTCCAGTTATCATGAGACGAGCTGTTCTGTAGTGTCGGACCCCAAGCCACATTGGTGTCAAGACCGAGCTTCTCAGCTGCGTATAGAGGGCTGTGGAGGAAGGGAGCACGTCCGCTGTAACCGCCCTGAAGCTTGGATGTATCGTTGGCCCAGAATCCGATCAAAGCAACACTATCCTTCTTCTTGAGCTTAAGAGGTAGCGTACCATCGTTCTTTAAAAGAACTGCACCCTCAACAGCAGATTTAAGTGCTAGATCCTGTGCCGCCTTGGTGTTGACATCCGCAAAGCTGAGCGAGTTCCATTGTGCTTTGGCACCATCGAAGAAACCTGTGTGTACAAGCCCTTCGAAAAGCCGTTTCAATGAACGATCCATGAGCTTCTCGGTCAAGAGACCTTGCTTATAGGAATCGGCGACGTCACTGGTAGTAGTGTACTCGCAGCTAGAATCCATGCCGTTCTCAAAAGCCACCCGGGCACCTTCAGCGTTGGTCTTGACATACTTGTGATTCTGCCAGATATCCTGCATAGCTCCGCAATCACTAGTGATCCAGTTGTTATCGCGTGTCCAGTTCCAGTGTCCTCTGAGGATCGTCTCCTGGAGATAAGAGTTCGCGCACGAGGGGATGCCATTGACGGCGTTGTAAGCGCACATGATAGACCCGACCTTTGCATCTCGAGTACACTCCTGGAATGGTCTGACGTAGTACTCAGCCAAGTCTTGAGGAGTAATCTTGGCGTCAAAGTCGTGGCGCGTGAAACCTCCCCAGTCCTCAAAGTCGTTACCAGCATAGTGCTTGCAAGTCGCAACAATACGTCGCTGTTGCTTATCGCCCTCAAGTCCCCTGACGATGTATCGAGCATAGCGGCTCACGTGGAGGGCATCTTCACCGGGGGTTTCGGAGCCACGACCCCACCGAGGATCTTTGAAAGGATTGACGTTGGGCGTCCAGAAGTCAATTCCGCGCCACCCGCCATTGGTGAACGCACGCGCTTCAGTGCCGACGACGGTGCCGATGTCATGGATTAGATCATCGTCAAAAGCAGCTGCCATGAGAAGAGGCATGGGAAACGATGTGGCGGCGTTGTATGGTGGTGTGTCTGCAAAGCGACCACCTGGAGATCCAGCAAGGCCATGGAGGGCTTCGTTCCACCAGTTGTAACTTGGAAGTCCGATTCTTGGCGCACCAGTTGCATTACTGCTTCAAGTCAGCCCCAATCCCCGACTAGTCCTCATGAGTGAGTGTCTTACCTGACCAAGTTTCCGACCTTTTCTTCAGGCTTCAAAGCAGCTACCAAGGCAGCAGCCCTTTTAGATGGAGATAAAGAAGTATTGCAAATGCCATTCTTGCTCAGAGGTCCTTTGGTACAGTCGGGCAAGGTGTAAGGCGTAGCAGCTGTAGCAAGTCCATTGAAAAGAGAAAGCGATAAAGCGCTGGCAGCGACCTGAAGATTTAGCAACATGGTGTCACTCGGCCTGAACAACAACCTTGTCCTGGCCAAAATTCCTCTTCTCACTGTCTGCTTTTATACTTGATTACTGTATGGCCTTTCCATTGCCCGGTTACTGCGGAGTCATGCATGTGCTCATTTGCGGCTCACCATAGCCGAGCAAATAAAACTCAATGACGCAGTATTCTCAATACGACATATGGCACGATCGGCAATTGTCTAACCTCGTTGAAGTCTGTCGGATATTATCACGGAGTGCGGGGAGCCGCGGGGATGCGGGGAGTAAATGCAACAGTTTCAGGCAGAATACGGACTGATGTAACATAATAAATAGCCTAATAGTAAGAACTTTTAATAAAAGCATAATACATTGAAGTATGAGGTCACGATCAGCAGGTGTTAATTCTGCTGGATATATCCATCAGGGTTAAAAGCTTATGGAGATTAACAGAAGTTAAATATTGGTGCGCTTGGACGTGGGAAATGCAAAGGATCGCGGCTAATATACAAGAAACCGTTGGGCACTCGGCCCTTTTATAAGCTCGGAAATGATGTCGGCTCCTATTTTTCTTCCTATTGAGGCATATTTACCTCGACGTACGGCTCGTGGCAGCTTTAGAAACCACGTGAGGTGATAGATCCCTGGTTAAAATCTGTGCTACCACGATGATGCTGGAGGCGGTAATGCACAAGACTTGTATCGTTCTCCAGGATTTGAATTTTTAAATCATTTTATGTTTCCATCCCGTCAGATTCTGGCTCAACAAATACACCAGTCTCAATTGAAAGGACAGTATCAAGAAGTAGAGACTCTGGTCGGATCATATCGACTTCAGAACAGGCTTTAAGACGAGGTTGTTGTAGGTGAGGGCGCCATCTAGGTTTGAGTAGTGGATTTCATACTATGAAACTTAAAACTATAATCAAGAACCCAATTTAAAAAGTAAATCTTCTCATGCCCTTCCATACTTAGCGCAGCTAGGCAGAGTTCTCAAGAGAGAATCAGCTTAGCCCGATTTCTCTTCGATCTTGACAAACCTCAGCTCGATCTCGTGCTCCATACTCTTCAAGCACTTCAGAGTCTCGTCGAGGTCTCCAGATGACGCAATACACCTAGTCAGATATTCCTTGACCTTTCTGGACAGCGGCTGAGCCTCAGCGGCCGCGCTGGCTGGGCGCTGTCTAAACACGGAGAGGATTTGGCCCCGTAACTCAGGCTGCTTCTCAATGCCGCGTACGATGGTGAACGATCAGGTATAAGCGCTCCAGCAGCCGCTTCATCGTCTCCAGGTCCTCAACGACCTCAGTTCCGCAATACCGGCTCTCGGCCATCATCAGTTGCACCAGCACGACAAACATGCTGCCTGTCTTGTGGTCCACCATCCTCACGTAATCAGCTTCCCTTGGGCTTTGTTGTTTGTGCTTCGAGTATAGGCAGGCTCTAGCTCTGGCGCAGGAAGAGTGTCTAGAGACCTTCAAGCAGCGCTGTCAGTGCCGCCGGGCCGAGCTTGGGACTGACTGCCGCTGGCCATGACAAACATGAAGGTCGCGCTATTGATGGACTACACTGCGCTAAAGACGACGTGGGTGGCGAGTTGTCTTAGATGTCGCCCAGGATAAGCGACGCGTTGTGCAACATGTCGATGGCTGATTTAATGTGTCCCAGGGCCCGCGACGAGCTTGCTCCTCATGCTTTACCTTGAAAAAACCGAGAGCCAATGGTGGTTGCCCGAGATCGACAGGCCAATGTACTTAATCCAACATTCCATATCCAGGGTCATATCTGGATGTGAACACAATATCGTCGCGGAGCTAACAATATTTGGCCTCTACCTCCAAGATCATCCCTCTGACTTCTGCCTTAGCATCTATACTCGACAGTCCGGGATAACTCCCAGATTTCTCGTTCGTAACCAAAGTAGTCGTTCACCCAACACCAAGCCTCCTCTGCCGCGATGATAATGGGCTGCTGGACCAGAGCATGTTGATCCTCCGAGAGGTGCAGGTTAGTAGCAAAGAGAGCTATGGGCCAGAAACCGCTTTCGTGGAATACAGGTTAGCTGCATTATTGAAAGAGAAGCACAGGCGTTGCTTACCTTTAGCCACCATTTGACCTTCGTACACGCCAGTAGTCGTCCAGTGTCTGCGGCTCTTTGCTGCCGGCTTCCTCAGTAACGTCTAACCACAGAACACGACAGGCCTTGGGCATGGACATGCCAAGCTCAAGATCCATTTTGATATACTTAATTATTAACTTACTTACCTTAAATATAAATTCTTAACTAAAGTACTTAACTCGCATAAATTTATTTTGTATTAATAAAGTTATATAGAAGGTGTGGTCAAGAAAGTAGTCAGTAAAAAAACAAGGCAGTCGTGGTCCAAGGATTTATACGAGAACGCCGACCTGGAGGAGGCTATCATCTTAGCGGATATATATGCAAGAAGCGGGTGACCCCGTTGACACACTGTCCAATTATTAGAATCAATCTTCGTCGTAGTGCATGGTATTCTGTTTTCCCCACTACAAACAACAATCTTTGCCTGGATGAATAATGGAGGATCCACAAACCCCGACTTCAGCAACGTACATTGTGTCGCGCTCACGTGGTAAACAACCAGGCGAATCCCTTTACAATGCCAAATTAAGAAAGATGCGGAAAGCCAAAGGGCAAGCGAGATCCTCCGATGAATCCGAATCTGAGGACGAGATGGAGCCAGGTCAGTCCATGCAGTGTCCCAGGATAGACCTTTTGCTCAACTGAGTGAGTAGACGCTGTGGTTTTACATAAGATGTTCAACCGTAAAGTCGTCTTCCACGCCGAAAATAAGACTCTTACCAAGTCTGGGAAACGTATAGCTCTTGGGGAGGCAGAGGCGCTGAAAGTCGCTGCTCATGCTGGAATCCCAGCCCCATGCGTCCGTGACGTGCATATGACCCCTGATGGTCAGGGCCACATAAATATGGACTATATACAAGGACAACCTCTTGATAAATTGTGGCCCGACATGTCTGTTGAACAGAAGAATGATATTGCCCGGCAGCTTTGAGAAGTGGTAGAAAAGATGAGATCTTTGACTCCTCCCGCCCATTTTATTGGCGCTTGTGACGGCACCAAAATTCGGGACACGAGGCTATACTTCACCTACCATTCCCCGCCGTGTCATGATGAGAAGGCCTTCAACAAGTTTCTTCTATCGGCCCTCTATGATAACACACCCTCGCTCGTGCGGGAAGCGTTCTCTCGGCGACTGCGAACTAACCATCGTGTTGTTTTTTCCCATTACGATCTCACGCCCAGGAACATCCTGGTTCAAGACCAAAAGATTCAGGGACTTGTTGACTGGGAAGACAGTGGGTGGTATCCCGAGTATTGGGAGTATGTCAAGTTTTTCCAGCGCAATGCTGATAAAGACTGGAAACAGTATGCTGGAGATATTTTCCCTGAGCTGTATCATGACGAACTCGTCGATTTTATTGCTGTATCCAAGTGGCAGAACTCCTAGCCAACTTGTCCGGAATCTTAGTGGCCCTCGCTCTTTCTCGAACCAGTCCTGAACACTCTTCTATTGCGCAGTAGTCTCATCACGCCAGCGATTCGTCTTCTGCCTCTATTATCACATCAATTATCCCGTTGAATCATGTGAGGTACTACTCCGCCTCCGCAATGAAATAGCCATTCTGATATAGTACCACTACGGCCGAATCGACCTTCTGCTAATAATTAAACTTACTGCTAAGAATCAAACTTAGAATTAAAGTTCTCTATAATATAAAGAGGAAGAAATTCTCTCTAAGAAGAAAATTTCCTCTTTATACACTAAAGATAGCATCAAGAAGAAGAGGCATAGTAACAAAAAGCATAGCAAGAGGTAAAGCAACAAGACCATAAGGTCAAGCTAGGCAGGGGCATCCGCCTCGCCTATTATGACAGCCTGTCCGCATCAAGGGCTTGTCATACTCTTTTTCAGATATTTCAATGATTATCTCATGGATTATCCATCGCACCAACAGAGTCTTCGAAATCCAAGCCAAAGACCAGAGGTTATATGCTAGTCTCCGCTCGTGGGGAGCAGGCTTAGAGATGAAGTAACATTTTAAAGTACCTTTCAGATCATAAGCTAACTCAGTGGTATCTGACTTCCATGGCGTTGTTCTGAGAGAAGCCGTCCCTATAGAATACAATCTATTCTTTCCCTGAATGAAAGGAGATACTTGTGCTCAGGAGGAGGCATGAATTCAAAGGTCGGACTCACCAAGTTTATTGCCGAGACCTGACACCACGGTCGTACCTGTAACCCGCATGACGTGACTTAACAGGTGGGGGACTTTGGCTGACAAGACCGGGATCCCTGTCCTCATCCTTTCCCCTCTTCCCGGAAGAGTTTTATCAGCTCACTCCTGGCATGTCTTTTACAGATACTGGCGCCCGTTGACTGGAAATTCGGAATACTGTGATTATTGGATATCGTTACTATGGCCACGGCGTCGTTTCCGCTCCCTGACGGTTATGCATCAGTCGACGACTACTTCAAAGCGCGGCAATCGTTGATCAGCGCTGAGCGATCGCTGGGATACGAGCGCAAAGCAAAGGCATCAGATCTCGAATCTAAAGCCCAAGATATTGTAAACAAGCTGAAGAAGTGGGAAGAACTCAATCACCATGGTGTCCTCCCAGATGGTACAGGCTTCGAGGCTGGCCATCGCTTCCTCTTCGGACAAAGCGGCATTGAAAGCAGCAAACTGTTCCAAATTGCACGAAAGGCGCCCAAGGGTAATCTTCTCCATTGTCATTTCGATTGCATCTTGCCGCCGCAAGGAATGTTGGAAGATGCGAGGAAGCAGAAAAATCTACATATTAGCTGCGATTGCCCGTTGACGTCGAAGGGGTTCTTTGCTTGCGGCCTACCCCAGTTCTGCGTTATTCCCGAAGATAAGCATGTGGCGCTGAGCGATACAACGAACTTGTTCAGCAAGACATATGTCGCTGGGTCGTGGATGAAGTATTCCGATTTCTTGACACTATTTCCGGGCGGTTCGGCCAGAGCGGAGACATGGCTTGCTAAGCAGATGGTGATTGAGTCTGAGGATGCCTATCATCCAGGACAGACAGTCAATGGGTAAGTTACCTGCAACTATCTTCGGTAAATCTCAGCTGACTTGAAATTGCCAGGATCTGGAGGGTGTTCATGCGGGGTGTTCTTGTACTGCGGTCACTGCTCTGCTATGAAACGGCATATAAAGAGCACTTCCGACGGATCCTGTGGAGGTTTGCCGAGGATGGCATCTCGTACGCGGAGATCCGTCTTGCGATGAACTACGGTTTCACCATCAAAAGCGACGATGGCGTTGGTGAATACGACCACGCAGGCATGGTGCAATTGCTCGCTGATGTTCTAGGTGATGAACTTCCCAAGATCCAAGCATCAGACTTGACGTTTTATGGCGTCAAGTTCATTTATGCCTGTCTACGTTCAATCCCAAAGGAACCTATGAAACAGTTGATGAACACCTGTATAGAGCTGAAACAGAAATTCCCAAATCTCATCTGCGGTATGTCTAAACTCCTCATCGTACCCACGCATCGCTGGCTGACTTATGTTATAGGTTTCGACTTGCATGGCCAAGAAGACGCCGGTCAACCTCTGTCTTATTGGATTCCTGAGCTTCTCGATATGAGAGCTAGGATTGATAACCTGGGACTCGATCTGCCTTTTATCTTTCATGCTGGTGAGACTCAAGATCATGGAGGCGACACTGACACGAACCTGTTTGACGCTATCCTTCTTGGAACCAAGCGCATCGGACATGGCTTCAGCATCGTCAAGCATCCATTGTTGATGCAACTATGCAAAGAGAAGAATATCGCCATCGAGACCTGCCCAATCTCGAATGAGGTCCTTGGACTCTGTCTAACGACTAAAACGCATCACCTCCCCATCTTGCTGTCCAACTGTGTTCCGTGTACGATCAATAGCGACGATCCAGGCTCTTGGGGGTAAGCCGTCGTCCAGCCCCCAATTCTCCTTGGCTAACAACAGATGTAGAGCGAGTGTTCTCTCCCATGACTTTTACCAAGCTCTAATGGGAACCAATAACTTGTCAATACCAGGCTTGAGGATTATTGCCGAGTGGAGTATTGATCATAGTTGTATGAGTTTTGATATGCAGGAGAAAGCCTACAAGGACCTCGAGCAGAAGTGGATTGTGTTCTGCCAATGGATCTTTGATACGTATGGCCAGCAGTAACCAGCGGAACTGGAAATACGCAAAGATATCGAGGTTCCCCCGAGTATCGATAAACGTGAGAGGACTGCATTTCTAGATCGTGATGTAGAGCCTCTTCGAGGCCACATAACCGCTTACCATGTCTTTGCATAGACTACTAAAGATTCTTGTTCCCAGGTTGCGTCCATGTCCAGGATATCATGTGAGAAATGCACAATAGATTCCCTTGTATATCTAATTCATCAATGTCTATGTGCTGTGTTTTCGCCTCTGCGACTAACCCTGCCACTTAATCCGTGATTGAAAATCGCCTGAGCGATAGCCTTATATCTTCTGCTTCAGCTTAGACTGCATAGCACCTCTCATAGCCTCAACCGGAGCTTCTCTTCCCGTCCATAACTCAAACTGCGCATATGCCTGCTCTTCTAGCACATCAACGCCCCTGTACACCTTCCAACCAGGATATCGATCAGCAACTATCATCATTCCTGTCACTTGCGGTCTGTATGCCATCTCTACCAACACTCCATCTCCAGTTCCTGAGAACAAGCCACTAGGAATCTTCTCCGCTCCAAGGTCATCGGCAGGCACGCAGGCAACGATAAGCCTGATCTGAGCATTTTCCGCAGTAGCAGCCTCCTCCAATGTTGCAAACGCCCGGGTCTTGAGGTCAGGAAACCTCGCCGCTAGATCCTCGGCCTTGCTCAACGTCCTATTGACGATAATGAGCTCCCTAAAGCCAAGAGTCTGCACAGCGTAGCATGCCGCTCTAGCAGCACCTCCAGCACCAAGGACTAGAGCTGACGATGATGCAAAGTCTTTAGCCCCAGACTTCTCTACACATCTCTTTATGCCGATCCAGTCTGTGTTGTCGCCATGAAGCACTCTTTTCCCATTGACTTCTGACACAACAACGGTATTGATTGCCCCGATGCTCTCTCCTCTCGGAGAGACCGAGTCTAGAAACTTGCCGATCTGTAGCTTGTGTGGAAACGTGACGGACGCACCACCAAAGTCTGGTCGCTGAATTATGGCCTCGACTGACTCATCAACATTTTCGCTTTCGTGAATCTGGTAGTGATGCGGTAGGTTCACAGCCTTGAAGCCGGAGTTATGCAGTGTTGGAGATAGAGAATGCGAGATGTTATGACCAAAGATGTAGAATTGCTTCGGACCATGTCCTTGGGCACTTTGCGGCACGGTATCAGATGTAGGACTCATTGAATTTGCTGCAGAGCCGTCATGCTTATTGGGACGTTGATGAGATGGAGCAATGTCGTTGGCAACCATGTTGAACAGATGAACGAAGTATCAAGGAAAGATGAATGATGTTGAGAGCACTGATCTCTCCGATATCAGAGCAGATCATTAAATCACCTGTTTTCTTGGACTGATAAGAAGTGGAGCACCCATTGTGATGATAGACAGGTCACCAAGGGAGTGGGAAAGAACTTTGCCGGCTGTGGCAACACCCACTACTAGGCGCCTTTAGTGCATTCTCCTTCCTTAGATTGTTTAGCAGTTCGCTTAGCAGTATACTGAGCCTGAAGGGTCGATTTCTCGCCACCGTCAAAGGGTTATAATATGTGTAGTGTATAGCAAGCCGTGGTGGATCATCTGTACAGGTTCTTGAAGGTATGATTTAAAGGGCCAATTGCCAAGACGTTGAGGAAGCCAACATACGAACTCCATTTGACTAGAACCCCATGTCAAAGAGATGTTCAAGATTCCCAGGGGCATCATCAAGCATTCCAAGATGCTGCATGAACTCTGGTGGGTTCGCCAACCTATCTGCTCGTCAGTTGCGAAATCAGGACTTATCCTTTGTGAGCTTACCAATCAGTTGAGTCCAACGTAGCGAGACTGTCAAAAAGGCCGTCATCTTCAATATTCGACACCAAGTTTGGGTCCATTGGGAATGGTAGTCCGTTTGCTGTTTGTGAATGCGTTATAGTCGACGACTCATTGTGCGACACTGAGGCGCCGACCTTGTTTGACAACAGTGTCGATGGCGTTGGTGGTAGATCGAATTGAGATGGCACTGGTTCCTTGCCATGTATTGGGAGGAGCGTATGACTGTTATTACAGGCAGATATAAGCTGTAATTCATCTTGAGACATTCTGCCCAATGATTCTTGCAGGGTATCCAGACATCTCACAACCGCTTCTTTCGCGCGATAGAGATCATCGCCGGAATTACTAGCCGCATGGTGGGTTTCCTGGTGACGTAGAGACTTTGCAATTAATTCTATGCAAGCTTCGACGACGGGTGAGACAGCACAGCGCCCTATGATCTGAACGCGCTTCTCTGTGGTGCTGGCTAAGAATGAAAGATTCTCCCAATAGCTGCTCTGGCGTTCGAAGACTGGACAGTTGGAGACCAAGGACTCAGCTGCTGCTATTTCGAATATGGTTACTGAAGCTACCCAGAGACCAAGGGCCTGGGGTGTTAAGCTGGCAGCTTTCGGGGTACCCATAGCATTGAAGTTCACTTTGCATAAGTTTATGAGGTCGCCAAAATTCCCAGCCACCGCAAGGTTCTTCCGATGTTGAATCAGATCGTTCAATGATAGAATGACCTGCAATGATCGATTAAAAGTACTTATCACATGCCCTGGAACATGCGAGTTTGTATTCTGTTGGCCTTGCTGAGATTGCGGTTCAACGAGGATCTTGAGGTTCCATGGTTCCCATTCCTCGTTCCCATCAGCCAACAAGCCGCTTTGAAGCAAGGCATTGGCGGATGTGAGATATGGCAGAGTATCGAGACGTGCTGCGACCATGGTCTCTAGTATCGTGCAGCCCATAACTGTCCGTTTTATACCATCACGGATCGACGAATCAGCTGTTGCCCCTTGGGATAGTAGGCCGAGAGATATTGCTGTGTATATAGCGCGGCCGCTTGCAGTCCATGCTAAAGACCAGTGTTTCTGATCCATTTCATAGAGGCATATGACAAGTAGAGCTCGAACATGTCCGAGATCATAGGTAGTTGGGTTCGCGAACAAACTTGTCTCGAGTAGATTTTGTGGCGATTTGAGGCTATTTGTATCTTCGGACTTGCTTCCGGATGTATTTAATAGTGTTGTAGATTGGTATGAGGCGTATGCAAGGACAGCATGAAGAAACGCCATTTCCCCTGAAGACAGCGAACTGGCAGAAGCCGTGGATGGGCCGTTGGATAGCGTGTACGCAGCACGCAAGAGTTCGTGCTTCTGTGATATGGGAAACCAGCAATGCGTCGTCTCGAAGTATAGGTCGAGGAGATATGACCAGTTATTCGGAAGCTCGGAGACATTATTCGATGTGGCGTCTTGACGTCGTGATGCTGCTTCGGTCGGGTGGCTGATGGTGGTATGCAGTGTTTTCCTTTCGATACATTGAGGGGGTGAAGATACTGGAATAGGTAAAGGAGAATAATCAAAGGTTGGTAGGTCAGGTTGTGTCGTATTGGTGTCCATTGGTGTCATGGGTGCCCCTGTCCCATTCTTCGTCGATGCCAGAAGCGTAAGACCCTCAACGACCTTTGTGTCGAAAATCTGACTCGAGTCGGTACCTTCTTCGTCAAACTCACTCTCTGTAGAAAGAAGACTTGCCATTTTCTTAGATACCGAGGACTTGTGCCATGTCTCGAGTAAGAGGTCGACAGAGATATTGGCGTCGTGGAGACCAGATGCAGAAGAGAAGGATGTCTGCTGAATAACACCCTCGAGAAGCCCATATATCCACTTTTCACTCCCCGGGATAGACTTGAATATTAATCCCAGCAATGTTTCGATGCCTCTCACATAACCTGGTCGTAGTCCTCGTTTCTTGGAGGGTCCATAGCTGCATGTCCGGTTATTCTCAATGCATGACTTGCAAGATGGCCGTTGACCGCCGCATCGATCTTTGCGTCTCCTGCACTCGTTGCATGCTCGTGTAATTCGATGTCGATTACGTCCATTGGGCCCCTTGTCTGAAGCCTCTGTATCGGTCCTTGCTCGTTTTGAAGCTCGTGGACTGGCTTCTGGCTGACCTCTACTCTTCATATCTGGGGAAGCCGTCGACATTGTGGGTCTGAAGAGCTGTGATTGTCTAAGCTCTGGGCATTGTTTCGTTTCTGTCAACTACCCAGTGGTTGACGGCAGCTAGATTCATCAACCATCGAATTCGTGGGACTCACTCATCACAATGCTCTTGTTTGAGCCTTTCCTCATTCAGTTAGCGTTGTGCGGGGTGACTGGGGTCGGCTGGAACGGCAGAGATTTTTGCCGCCACTGTTTAATTGGTTGGGAATGGGCCGCGGCCACTTACCTACCCTGGGCGAGTATCAGTGGTCGGCAATATGATTAAACACAATCATGGCAAAGGCATGGCCGGCCGCTCGGAGGACAGTACCATGGCCTCCTGTGTACACATAACTTGGGAGACGTGAGACTGCACTTCTTGCATTTACTTTTCATCCCTCGACAGGTCTAATCGGTCCCATCAACTCTCCCATACAGAGGACCATCGTTAGCTCAAACAAATCACGAGTGGACACCATGGCAGCGTCAACTGCAGCCACGCCCTTGGGGCCTTCCAGGATATCAACTCCTACAATACCAGTCACAAGGACATCTACCCCCAGCCATTTTCAAACTAGAAACAACTATGCCCCAAACGCCTCCATCGCGCTCATCGGCATGCGAGGAAGTGGCATGTCAACCCTAGCAGTCATGGCTTCAAGCGCCTTGGGTTTCCGAATTCTTGACGCGGATCAGTACTTTTACAAAGCTACAGGCCTTTCTCGAGCTATTTACAAGACTACTCATGGCATATCTCAATACCGACAAGAGGAGTTGAGGCTAATGAGATCCATGCTCTTCGACAACCCGACCGGTGCAGTCATTGTGTGCGGCCCTGGTGTTGTTGAAGGCACTGGCAAAGAGTGGCTCGCAGAGTATGGCAAGGACCACCTCATTATATATGTCCTGCGGGACGCCGAGGAGATCCAAAGGCATCTGAGAGTCTTTGACGTGGAAACCATTCGGGATCTCACACGTCGTGCGGCGCCAGCTTACAGACGACTATCAAGTTTTGAGTTCTACAACATCTCAGATATGTCGCTATACAAGCTGGATACAGTAACCTCGCGTGGCGATATCTCCCCTCGGGCTCTGGCGCTTAAGAAGGTTGAAGAAGACTTTCTGCAGTTGATATACAGCATCACACGACGAGACGACTGCTATAGCAAGTACAAAGCAAAGAATAGTCTTTCATCCATACCACTGGAAACCAGAAAGTTCACATACTCTTTGTCTCTAACACTATCAACACTCAGCGCGCTTGTCTCCGAGTTTCGTGGTCTAGACACTGAAGCAGACGCTCTTGAGCTTACAATACCGGCTTCAAGTCTTGGCAATGAGGTTGGCTCCAAAGATACGACAGCAGATAGAATCAGCAGGCAGTTCTTCGTTGTAAGGAGGAATATCCGACTTCCAATATTATTTCATATTGACATCTACGGAAGCGCGAGGAAAATCTCAGAGGATGAGTATTTCGAGCTGTTACACCATGGGCTGCGCCTAGCTCCGGAGTATCTCTGTGTCGATCTCAAATGCGACACAGTCAAGATCCAGAATCTCATTGCATCCAAAGGCCAAACAAAAATTATCGCACACTATGTCGTTTCCGATCCAGCAGAAAATGGTTGGAACTTACCAAAACAATGGGCAATGATCGAACGAGCTCAAAGTCTCGGATGTGACATCATCCGCATTTGTCAAGAGGCAAGGTCCGTGGAAGACAACTTCGCCGCTCAGCACTTTATCCATCGAGTCAAGTCATCGCAGAATCATACCATCCCATTAATAGCATATAACACTGGTCGTCTTGGCCGCATGTCGTGCTATCTTAATCCTATTCTTAGCCCAGTTACACATCCACTGGTCCGAAGGCTGGCGCCCAGCTGCCCATCAAATGCTCTCCTTACAGTGCAAGAAGCACAAAAGGCAGTATTCTCATCATTCTTACTCGACGGTCAATATTTCGGTATCTACGGTAACAGCACGTCACAGAGTTTGTCACCAGCCATGCACAATGCCGCTTTTAAACTACTTGGTATGCCACACCGCTACAACATCTTTTTACACGAGTCAATGGACCAGCTTTTCGAGCTCATCAAAGACAATACTTTTGGGGGGGCTAGTATAACTGCTCCTTTCAAGACGGCTATAATACCCAAGCTGGACTTCTTAAGTGAAGAGGCCAAGGCAATTGGAGCTGTTAACACGTTGCTATGTCTAAAAGAACCTTCGATGGACTCTTTACTGCACAGAAATACAGCCAGACCGACAGTAGCACTGTTTGGTGAAAACACGGATTGGATCGGTATTCATACCTGCGTACAAAGAAACCTTTCTCCAATAAATGCTGTCAGAAGACGGACGACTGGCCTCATCATTGGTGCTGGAGGCATGGCTCGTGCTGCTGCCTACGCTCTGATGCGACTCGGTGTCAAGACTATTCTGATACATAACCGAACTCGGTCTAGAGCAGAGGAGCTTATCAAGCAGTTCGATAGTCAACAAAAAGGCACAAGTAGCAAGACGGAAAAGAGTGGTATCCAGATTGAGAGCGAGGATCAAGATCGTCCTACGTTTAAGATCATCGATTCCAAGCAAGATACGTGGCCAGAAGACATCAATCTACCCACCATTATTGTATCCTGCGTCGCAACGCGAGAGATCAATGGCCAATGCTCAGCGGACACGAGTCTTCCAGATCATTGGCTGTCAAGTCCAACTGGCGGCGTCGCAATCGAGGTAAGCTCTGGCAATGAAGTTTACAGCAGGACCCAGCTCACTTTTATTACAGCTTTCATATACACCACTGGACACTCCGCTACTAAAGCAGATAAAGTCACTAGCAGAGAAGGGATGGATACCTGTTGATGGCCTGCAGGTCCTACCGGAGCAGGGAATGATGCAGTTTGAGTTATTTACTACGAGGCGAGCACCGGCTAATCTCATGAGAGAAGAGGTGTTTAGAGCATATAAGCAGCGTTTGGAAAGAGCAGCGGATACATAGGCAATCAGACGAGCAATCATTTAGTAAGGCTATATTACTAAGATCTAGCTGTGAGCATTGGCAGATTAATTGGAGAGACCAAGATCTTCTATTCTTTGCTAGAGAGTACGCTGACTTTGAGAAAAATAATCCTATATTCTCCGTAGGGTCGAAAACAAGATAATGAATACTATTCCAAATAACAGTAATCACTTTTATCGCTCCACGCAGTAAAGCACCGGGTGAAGAATCTGGATAATGGCTTAACCATTGGACCTCGGGAGTCGCATCTCGGCCCCCGATTTTATCGGAACAGTATTTTGCCGCCTTAACTCCGTCATTCTGGTCTTGAGCAACATCATCCGACCCAATGAGTACATGAGATTCATCAGCACCAGAAGACGAAGGCAATTGTTTCCCATAGTCAATCTGTTTAACATTGTTTATCAAAATGAGTTCATTCCAACCTGCCATCTTATCTGCCTCGCTCGGCCGAGCATGGCTCCACGACTTCGCCAACAAGGCCAAACAGGCCTCAGAGCATGGCTTCCAAGGCATTGAAGTCTTTTACGAGGATCTTGAATATGAGGCAAAACGACTACATAGTGTCGAAACTCCCAGCAATGACCAGATTCTCGCTGCTGCCTCGCATATCCGAGAGTTGCTAGATGGCTTGAAGCTTACAGTCATTGGTCTCCAGCCATTCTTATTCTATGAGGGTCTGAAGGACCGTGAGCAACACGCTCGGCTGATCGAGAAGATCAAGTTGTGGTTCAAGATCGCCAAGATCTTGGGCACAAACACGATTCAGATTCCTGCAAACTTCCTCCCGGCTGATCAGTTAACCGGAGACATGGATGTCATAGTTGGTGACTTGGTCGAACTGGCTGATTTGGGAATCAAGCAAGATCCACCCATTCGCTTTGCGTACGAGGCTTTATGCTGGAGTACTCATGTTGACACGTGGGAGAAGTCATGGGAAGTGGCCCAGAAGGTTGATAGACCTAACTTTGGCCTGTGCCTCGACACGTTCAACATTGCTGGGCGTGTCTGGGGCGACCCAGCTTCTCCAACTGGCAAGACACCCAACGCCGATCAAGATCTCAAAGAATCCTTAGAGAGACTTGTCAAAGAGGTTACTCTGGACAAGGTGTTCTACATCCAAGTCGTTGATGCTGAGAGGATGGAAACTCCACTTGTCAAAGGACATCCTTTCCATGTTGATGGAAACCCGGCTAGGATGAACTGGTCGCGAAATGCTAGAGCCTATATGTATGAGACGGACCGAGGTGCTTATCTCCCTGTTGAGGATATTGCCAAGGTGCTGATTCATGATATGGGGTATAAAGGATATGTCTCGATGGAGTTGTTTTCACGAACTATGGCTGAGGAGGGGGAGGATGTGCCGAAACAGCATGCCGAGAGGGGAATAGCAGCTTGGAAGAAGTTTGTTGAGAGGTTGAGGCTGAATGACATCTAGATAGAGCATGAATAAGAAACGATATTGAGCTTCTATACAGTGGTCGCAATAAACACCTTGATTATTTGTGATGTTCTGTCTATGTCGAAGTCCCTTGCTGCAATCTTATTATTCAAGCCTCAGAGTAAGCAGAACAGTCTTTATCAATTTTTACATAAGATCTAGAAGTTAATACCAGGACTCTTCTCGGCTGAGTCAATGAGAACCTTCCATGCTCCCTCCCTATCAAGTTTCTTCACCCTCTCTTCACCAGCCCAAAGTCTCCACTGCTCTTCAATCTGATACCCAATAACATGCGTTCCCTCCACCGTAGGCCAACCCTTCTGCTCCGCCAGTTTGATCATTCTCGTCCGTCTAGGCTTGAAGCACATATCAAGCAAAACTCCCTTCTCAGGACGAGACAGAAGCTCTTCCAGGTTAGCTCTGACAGCAAGCTCATCTGGTGTTTGTGGTTCAAAGTCAGGCACCGTACCGACGACGTAGTATGGTGTCTCGAGTTTCTGGGCCTCTCCCTCCTTGACGTGAATTATGGTCGGAACAGGAGCGAGCTTTTGTGAGTCTCGGATGAGGTCTTTGACTTCTTGCTCATCGCGGTTCAATACATAGATAATTGAGGATTTGAAGTATGAGCTGAGTGCATAAACAGCTGCTCGACTAGCTCCTCCAGCGCCGACGATCAAAGCTGGCTTGTTCAGAACAGGTACACCGGCCTGATCGCCCTTCTCGAGCAAACAGCCCTTGATACCGCGCCAGTCGGTATTGGTTCCGCGTAATTTCTTGGGGTCTTCCCAATCTCGGTAGACGTTGTTACAAGCGCCGATGGTAGCAGCAAGATCATCTAATGCATCGAGACGAGGAATGATGGCGTTTTTGTAGGGCATTGTCACGACTAGACCCGCTGTGGTATCTTTTCGCGCAAGGTCCATTAGGTCGTCGAGGGTAGCGCACTCTGTAGCATAGAAAGTCCATGGAAGACCGAGCGATTGAGCAATATGGTTGTGCATTGGTGGCGCGATGGAGTGACCAACTCCAATGCCAACGAGGTGCAAGGTGCGTTCTTGTTGATCTTCAGAAGCCATCTTGAGAATAAGTGATTTGTTCAATGGAATAACAATGTTTCTTACGTTGTGTTTTCTGCATTGTAGTTTATCTAAGTCATGGTGTTCCCCAGACTTTTGCCGCGGAGTATTCTTCTGCCGCTTTGGGGAACACCACCTCCACTGAGCCAACCCCTCACGACTCCACTACGGCTGTGATACCGAAGCCGAAGCCCACTGTTCATAGGTTCTGTGACAAAGAATTATGTACAGTTACGTTCACCACGAGCTTTTGTTAGGAAGCAAAGATGATGTCAGACATGCGATTGCGGCACACTTGCCCTTAAAGCAATGAGCATAATTTAGAATTTCAGTGAAAGCGTCCTTCGATGCCTCGAATTGAATTGCAGCAGGTATGTTCAACCGGTCTGCTGAGTTTCAATCTTTCTTCATTCAATATTTGTGCTAGCTAAGTAAGATTACCTATCCGATAAACGAGGATTTCGACTATATGATAGTAAAAGTTCTGCTGCCCCATTCTCTAAGCCCTGGCAATTTACTCCATGCACCGAGTCTATCTCCTGGGAGATCTACTTCGAAGTAACCCAACCTTGAGTGTTCACTATCAGTGCTCTTTCTGAGGACTATTCCTGTCATGGTGTCATTAACTTTGACAGCAAGGAATGTTACTGTAGCCCACTCTGAATCAGGTTCTTCTGCATCGGGAAGAAACTTGATAAAATCGTTAGCATATGTACCATCGGGCATTATGTACCTGAAGTGATGTCCTCCGGGATTCGACCAGTTGCCTGAAATGGAACTCCACCAGTCGTAATCACCTCTCTTGCATTTACACTCTAGGTCCAGCGCAGGTCCTGTGACACGAAGTGCGCCGCGCTTAACGGAGCCAAAGGGAGCAGATGGTTGATCAAGCTCGCATTCAATAGAGTCAACTGACAATACCTCTTTCCCCTTGCCAGCAAACCAAGTCTTATTGCCCCATGTGATGGGACTGCTGATGGCCGTCCAAGACCATGATGGTCCTTGATTGCTTGTCCTTGGATATAAAGGTCCCGAAGGGTTATGCCAGAGTAGTGTCACAGGAAAGTCTTTTACCCACAAACCAGCAGCATATTGCCCTCCTCGCAACGGACTAAACAGTTGTGCCAGCCCTGAAATTGCGAGAATCCTGTCTGTTTGTTTTGTTAGGCTTCTTTGGGTGTACCGCTCAACCAACACAAGCCAGTTCCACAAAACGTCATTGTCTTCGAGCGCTGGGTAGTTGGGATCGGAATGAGTGCCAAGGAAGGTCATGGCATCGAGAATATGCGTGTCTCTGAACCGCCCTCTACAGATACAGGACTGATTATAATGGAACGGGTCACCTTTTTCTGTATCCAGCCACCATCCGTCACAATTTCCCTTGCGTTCCTTGCGGCATGACCACGTAGTTGTCCACGATCCAATAATGAGCAATCTGCGAGACATTACGTATTCTTGCAATGTCCAGCCTCGGGTGTCCAAGATATTCTCGTCTTCCTCCTTTAGAGCCGTATCGAACGTCAATGTGCATTGTCTTGTTTCTCCATCTTCAAGACGGAAGTCCACAATGGTCATCCCAGAGGCAAGTGACCTCTGGTGGAGAAAGCCGGCATGAGCGTCCGAAGCTCTTCTAGCTGCAATAGTGAACGCTGCATGGGTATAGACTCGGGCCATCTGGCTAATCTCAATTTCTTTGTCGGCTTCTCTGCCGTCTTGAATGATGCAGAGTGAATCTACCCAGATGAAGCCAATCCCAAGCTTGTGTGATGTCAGAATGGCATCTTGAATCGTTTTGGGAATGTCCTCCCAAGGTATTTCGGTCCTGTACGAGTTTTTGTTGTTTTTCTTTAATGAATTCTTCAAGTCGCCTCCCCAGCAATAGCTCAGAGCTGTGTACTCAGTGTCTTTGTTTATTGACTTCCCATCGACAAGCCTCACCCTATACTTCTGATTCTTGGTATCTATCTCGACGATCTCGATGAGGTGAGTAGGTAAGAAACTTGGACTTGGTCGTGAGCAGATTGCATGGGCTGCAAGTTTGTTGATATCGCATCTTACTTTCCAGTCTCGAATATTGGCTACGGTAACATCAGACAGTGGATCAGCAACAATAGGCTTTCCAGTCCTAACGTTATGTGGTCTGGTGTACACCCCATACCCAACCTCTATGATCTGTCAGTGGAATGAAATAACCGCTGGAAAATAAACTAAATTCACCTTTCTCTGTCGTAATTGTATAACATAGAAACTGTAATGATGGCTTTCCTTCATATGCCGGAGCATGAACATATTGGTCCTTCGTTGAAAACTCAAGCTTCTGATCATCCGAGAGAGACTTCTCCAGAGGTATCGGACCATGGAAACCCCAATCGTCGATGTAGAGTTTCAGATCATGTGAGCTCAACGTTTCTGGGTATCCTTCGCGAAGTTGTGAAAAGAGATATTGTCCCAGGCTGCAGCCATTTTGCGAACCCTCTTCTAGATCGTCAAGATGTACACCAGTAAATCTCATAAAAGAAGGTCTATCCCTGGGGCGCTTCGAACTCAAGTGTGTATCTATGAAGATTTCCTCTGGTGCTTCGCAGAGCTTGATCTTCGGGCAGTGCGCGCAGGTATGGCCTTTGAGGAGTATATTATTCATTTTAAAATCGACGAGTTATCCATATGCAATTATTTGAGGAATCGTTGAACCGGTCTATGGTGTCGAGGCTACCGGACCTCAAAAGTCATGTGTTAAGACCGCGGGGTGAGATTGAGTAAAGTAAGATAGCGCGAGAGGGGTATCAAGTGCAGGCAGTGTATTTATTTACCTCAATCTGTAGGTTATACTTTCCGCCTCTGCATGAAGTCATGCCATTGTGAACGAGTAGGATTTAGCCCGTCAACAATTGAGGCCCCCCGCAGCGGCTAGCGTGGGCATAGAGCAAGGGTCTATATACCTCTAGCATCTTAAGTATGAAGGTATATAAAATTCCTTATATATTTTAAAATTATATAAGCAAAAAGGGCAACGCGACCACACTGGGCATCATTGACACGGTGGCGTGTAGTGGTAGGTGAAATGAAAATCTGCTTGAACATCCCATATACTGATTTAAATCCAAACTAAGACGATGCATGATCTTCGCCTTATCCATTTCGCTCAACATCAGAGGAGAGACTGCAACTGGCTATTCGGCGGTTTCTACAATTCACTAGCAAATACACCTGTCGTCCAACTAGTATGGGCTCCACCCCTCGACGCTTAATCTACATCGGGGATGCAGACCTAAGATCCCGTCTTGTCGAAACAGCCACAAGTCTGCAAGATGCTAAGTTCCGATATGCAGCGCTGAGCTACTGCTGGGGCGACCGAAATGGGAACTGCACAACGACGTTCAGCAATATTGATGACAAGAAGAGACATATCCCATTCATCCAGCTTCCAAGCGTACGCCTCGTCCTTGCAATGGTTATCATGATTCTAACACTGCTGGTAGACTATTGAGGACGCTATCCACATGTGTCGAAAATTGGGCCTTGAATATCTATGGGTTGATGCTCTTTGCATTATCCAGGATCCTGGTAATACAGACTGGCTGGAAAAATCTAGTCAGATGAAAAAGGAAGACTTAGTCGAGGGTCTCCTTTGATATGTATCCGGCCCCCGAGCTTCTCGGTCATTGGCCCCTTACATAGCGACAACATGGTCGTGGGCTTCATTAACTGGAACCATAACGTAGTTTCACGACCGGTATCAGTTTAGATTCAAACTACATATCAGAATCAACAACGCGTACTGCACCACATCTGAGACCGATCCTACTAGAAGAGTCACTGCAGGAGCTATTGGTCTCGATGGTTTGGTGGTCAAGGTTGACCTAGCCGCTATCCCTATCTGTACTTCATTCAAGTCGAGGTATAAAGACTCGGCAGGAATTCCGATTCGTGCTCAAGGCCAACTGGCAACGTTTATCCAACTCTATCAAGAAGCCGAGGGAGTAAGAAATGGCAAGCCACGCCGGTATGAAGTTATGTGCGACGAGGAGATTAAATTAACCGAAACGGACCTGAATACTTCATGTGGCCATCAAACTGAGGGAGTTACTAGTAATCCACTGGGTAACAGGACAGATCATGGTGGATACTTCTGTCTCAGTATTGGTGAGCTAGTAGACTCTCTTACGGGTGGAAAAAGAGATTGGTTTTTAGTCTTACAAAAGACACGCCAAAATGAGACTTGTCAAAGGGTTGGCATAGGCTATCATCAGTACTCGAGAGTGAAAAAGTTTCCTTTGTTCTACACAAGCGATGTAAATCGTATCTCACTTATATAGCACAGCGCTTAGTACTTGCTACACTTGGTCTTGTGATTAGAAGATGAAGTAAAGATCATTATTAGATGAGTTCTCTAAGTTCTCCGCGGTGATATGAGCTCTTAGCCACAAGTCTCAACTAGAAATAACATATCTGGCTCACAACTTAGACATTATACCTAGTTTCATCTCCTTGATCGCTCAAACATACCCTAGCAAACTTCATGAATGATATGAAAGAAAAGAATACGATAAAGTGTTGGCTTGGTTTCCCTTGGGAGAAGGCCAAATTGTGCTGCCCTGTTAGGCCTCGAAAGACTCATGTAGCATGGCTTGTATTGGTATTCTACTAGGAAGACTAGGACGCGGAACTCTTTGGCAACCAAGAGGAATTCGTAACAACGACTTGGGCCATGTTCTTGGCGGGCTCATACTCATCGGTGACCCCGCCGTTAAGAGCTACAGTCGCTGCAGCCTGTACGGCAGCCCTGGCGTAGGCAGGGGTTTTATCAACTGGAGTCTGAACTTTGACAGTCTGAAGCGTGCCAGTGACTCTGGAAACGACGAGATTGAGTATAGAGTACTGCTGAGTGAAGATATCCGCGAAGCTCTTTTGGACATCCTCGGATCCAGCGATGGGAGCACTGGCCCAGGTGATATTCATTGTCACCAACCATGAATCTTGATCAATCAACGAGTTGATAACAGTGAGATGATCTTGGGCTGCGGCGATCGCTACATTGTCAGCCTTGGTGGTGTAGCGAAGATGGATAGCACTATGCAGCGAGAATTCCTCCCCGCCTTTTCCCATTGGGATCGGGTAGTAGACATGGCAGGCATAAACGAAACCATCTTGAGTCGGAGCTTCTGCGTTAACTGTGGCAATAGGATTCTCGCTAGTGGCAAGCTCAGCGAGAGCCTTTGGTCCATTGTTTATAAACAAGATGGTACCGATGTCATTGACAGTATCATGAACAACTCCAGAGCTATCCTTCCAGGAAACCGGGATATTCATGGTCCCCATAAAAGCCGAAAGATCTTGATACATAGATGTAGAAGGTAACCCATTGAATGAGAGGCCATTGGGATCTCTCCACAAACCCACAAGGCCGTCATCGATGGCGGTGGTCTGGCCAGCCATATTGTAAACTTCAAGGACTTCCGCTTTTGCGGTGGCAGCTAGCCGATCACTGACGTAGGCAAATTTCTGGGGGAATTTGGCCAGCTGTTGTGGGTCCGTCTCATTGGCCTGACCTTCAAGGATAGCATCAGGTTCAGATTTAGGGATGCTTTGATCCAAAGAGAGGAGGTGGCTTGCTGCTTTGCCAACGGCCCCGATGACGGGAGCGATATTGGCCGAGTGGTCGATGGCCCACTGACCTGCCGACTTGATGCCGTCGAAGATGTTTCCAAAGAGACCCATGTTGGTAAAAGTGAAGTATAAAGTTCCAAGACTAAGTGTGATAGAATGGGATGTTTGTTTGTGTTTGCAGAATAGGTTGTATGAAGAGAACAGAAGCTATTGATGGTGAGTGATGAGAAGGGGATCTGGATGACTTTATAACTCTTCGAACTTCGTAAACATGCATGCGCGTCGAATAGATCGCTTCATAGCCTCTGATTTCTTTTTGCATATCCCAGTCCTACGGAACGAAATGGAAAGATACCCATGAACTTGTTCTACTAAGCTCTCTGCGGTGATATAAGGTCTCAGCCACAAGTCTCAAGTCTTGAAGTCTAGATTTACGCGCTATTGATGTTTGGTTCCGAAATTGGGACTAAAGGCCTTTCTAGATGCTCAATTGGGATCAGGCTTGCTCAGCAACTGATCATGTTACCGGTTTAGGTCAGCTGAAAAAGCTTGGAGCTCGGACGATACAAGGCATGTGGCTGGCTGACATGTTCCTAAAAAGAAATGTCTCATCCAACAAGGAATTCAGCTTACGGATACTCAGGTTCAACAGCAACTGGAAAAGAATAGGAGAGAAAGGTTTCGCCGTGGCATGAAGGATGTCTTCAGGGGGCAGCAGAGGATATGACAGTCCAAGAAGCGCGATATTTTAGAGCGTCATTGAAACAAGTGATTTCTATATGAGCATGGCTATCTAATCAAGCTTGGCGATCAATTGATCTGCTAGCTTTGAAGTGAGAAATCAAAAATGGAAGTCCCACTAAAAGCTTATCGGCGCTCAGGAGCCGTTCCAGCGAGAGTCAGTTGAAATTTAGAATGTCTAGCGCTCCCCAGCCCAAGCATCAATCAGGCTATTCCCGATGAAATGGGCTTGTGAAAAGTGCATGTTGGGCGAGCAAGAGGCGTGACCCTGACGTGTTCATATATGAGGAGACCATGGTTTTAATAATCAACTTTCCGCACAATGAAATAGCTTATTCACTGCCAAAGCCTGAAAATTATGGCCTACCACTGCGATAACCATTCTGTAACAATACCTAACTTTGGTGCCTTATTGAGGCCTTCCAGCTAACTCCCGAGTACCAGGCCAATGAGAATTTACTCCGCTACGGAAAAGCCGCCAATTAGGAGGGGTATACACAGCTGTGCTGTTTGGGTGTCAACTTGGGTCGAATAAACAGAAGTGCGTAGTAAATTGCTTTGCTGCTTTGCTTTATATATGTCAATAGTAAGAGGTATTGCCTTTACCTCATCAGAATCCAACGACTATCGCGACGTTCAAGAGAATCTATTTCTGATTTTAGGTGTACCAAGCAAAACCATGTGCGACGACCGATCCTTTCACAGGCTTCCGATGAGACAGTGGCCTCAATCTGACCACACAAATCTCGCCCTGTCTTTGCGCGGCGCTAGAAATCACAGGGCGAGCGATTACCAAAGCCCTGTCGCCAATCGATATAGTGAAGCGGTAGACCAGTGTGCCACACTCGAATTTGACGAATGGCAGGGTTCGTCGACTGAGGCCAATCTTCACCACCGAAATCTTCTTTGGCATCCTGCATCTGCATACCAGTACCTGAAACTAGACCTACTGCAGCTCTCGACAGATTTGTTTAAACAATGGATGCCTGGAGTAGAATACAGCGCGCCACCAGAAGACAGATTACAGTCCCAGGAACGATTCAGGGCACCTCGGCGCTATTCAAGCAGGCGACAAGTGAAGCAGGAAGACGACATCGATGATGACGATTTCGTTTTTGTTTCACATGCACCCCGCGGCAAGGCATTCTTTCATTTTGCTTGCCCCTTTTACAGCTACGACCCAGAAAAACACCAGCAATGCCTCCTCACCGTCGGCCTAAAGTCGATAGAGGGCGTTATTGAGCATTTAATGAAACACCATTCCCGATCACCGTCTTGTTCAAGATGCTATCAGAAGTTCAACTCGCTGATTGATCGTGATGATCACATTTTGACCGGCAGATGTAAAAGGCGCTACCCAGACCCATCGGATGGGGTCAATGAAGACCAGAAGGCCTCGATGATAAGAGCCAATGACCAGTACTTGAGTGAAAAAAGGCGCTGGAATCGTATATGGTCCATTATATTTCCGGCTACGGAATGGCCTCGATCTCCGTACCTGAATCAAGGCCCAGGGCTCAAGACATCGATGACAAGGGACTTCTGGGATCTGTACGGCATGCAACTTGTCTCAGAGGTCCTTGAACGTCAAAGGCTACCTGCAACTCAAGAGAGTAACGCTGATGGTGTACTCTATGAGCTAGGCCTTCAAGATCTACTAAATATGGTTATTCAAGAATAGGACTGTCAAAGCATCGCCTAGAGTTGAAGTCATGGATTGAGGACGTACTTGTGGAGGAATTCATGGTTTCAAAAGGATCGATTTACATCTTGGGCATAGAGAAAAACTAGAATTGCTGAACTTGGATTTTCTTGATGACGGATATTTAGATCAAAAGTTCTCACGACCAATGTCTATTTCCGCAGACTCGATAAATGTGACCAGAAATATAAACACCTGTCTATTAGATTTATCAACATATCCCTAAAGTACCCCCTTTAAATAAAATTAGAAAAGACAAACATATAATAATAAGGATGAACTCGTAAGAACAAAGCAAATCTCTCCTAACAGACTTGGTGGATAAAATTGGCCCCTAAAGAGACTAAAGAGTAACAAAAGATAACAAACAAAGGGTGATAGAGAATCCTTCTTTTATTTGCAATTGAGCCTTGCGGCTCCGAGCTTGACTTAGTCTATGTAAGTCTTCTAGATTGGTTGGGCATTTTGGTATGATGTCCAAGTTGTGAGCCAGATGTGTTATTTGCAGTTGAGACTTGTGGCTCAGAGCTTATTCCGGCACATTGAACTTAGTAAGTCTTCTAGAGCCCAGAGCCTCCCTGGTTAGTAAAATATCACAGACCATGCTGTTCAAAAGGTACTCGAATCAATAGCGTGAGCCGCGGCGACCGACAGTATCACCGTTTGGGTTCAAATAGTCGTCGTCTTGACTTGTCGACTCGAAATATTCAACGTAAAGAGCAGGAGGATATTCAGCGTCAACGTTGCTGTTCTCAGAAGTCGTATATGCCCCAAAGCCCAGAAATGGGCTTGGTGTAGTAAACGTATTGTTGTAAAGATAGGAATTGTCGCCCTGACTCCCATTCCTAGTTTCAAAGGCGCCAGTATTATGTGAGTCACAGCCGTTTCTGAGACCTTGCGGTCGGCCAACAGGTTGGACAGGCTGAGAGGAAAACGCCCGATTGGGGGGCGCAGCATTCATCCGGGCCCGTGGGGGCACCGTGGGTACAGAGGAGCTGCTCTGGGGTTCCGATGCGGGCGATGGGTTGGTGAAGATTGTATCCGTAGATCTTTCGGCAATCGATCGAGCCTCTGCTGACGATAGGTGTTGTACTGATCGAAGTTGGCGTTCAATCATCAGTTGTACCTGCGGACGGGGAAGAATAATTTCGACATAGGGCGATAGTGGGCGGGGTTTCCCTGGAAAACAATTTCTCCAGATAATGTACCATCTCGAGGTTTCGCTATCCCGCTGATATAATCCAAGCTCTGCTTTCAACTCTTGGAGCTCTCTGTCTAGCATGACACCGGATTGCTCGATATTGGTCATCTGACATGGGATATCCTCATTGCAGTGGACTTCGAGCCTGTGCGCGGCACCTATGCCATGGAACAGATAGCGGCATGTTGTACAATATAGAATGATATTCTCTACTTTCAAAGTTTCAAACCCCAATCTCACCTCGAGTATCAGGTGTTGGCGCTGGATGTGTTGCATGACATCCGACAGACGGGTTAATTGGTGGCCCCGACATTTCGAATATCGGTGGGGGTCTTGTTTGTGAAATGGACATTCGAAAGATAATATTGCAGCCTTTCTTTGAGGATATTTCGGCCCGTCTCGTTTATCTCCTCCTCCACGGCGACGCTTGTGAGCCCCGCGGCCAGGTCCAGGTTGAGGCGGCTGATCTGGGGGCAGTCTTTGAACAGATGATTCGCCAGCGACTTGGCGGGGCTCACTGTTCATCTTGTCCAATCTGGCGGGGAGAACATCTGGACTTAAGGATGGTGCTTCATTAAATGATAGAAAAACGAGTGGTAAATTTCAAGTTCTAGCCATTGAGTAAAAGGTGAGATTGGCTTCTGGTGCGTGCACTTAAGGATTAAGTCTAAGACCTACAAAGGTGAGGAAATTCAATATCCTTGAGGCCATGCTTTGGCCAACATTGTCATTCATTCTTTGGGCACTGAAGTCGGGTACCAAGGCATTTCCTCAGTCTCCTCCTGTCTAGGTTCTGAATGCATGTAGCTGCATATCTCGTACACAATTGCGAACGGGCATTTAACATTCTTCTGGTTGGAGGTAATATCATTAAATTCGAGGCTGCTGAATATTTGATTGGCAATTGAGCCGCCAAAAATTAGCCTTTGTCTTGCTTTGTCAGGGCCAGTTGTCCCCTAGAAGCCCCACTTAAAACGCCGACACCTACCAACGCAGCGGTGAGCTTGAGGAGCGAGCCACGTCAATCCCAACGACGGCCTCCTGTAAGGCCTCGCCCACAGTTGAGTAGTCCTAGATAATCTCAATTCTAATACCTAACCTTGGACATGACGGGGTTGCTTTAGCGAGGCTGCGCTGCACTTTGTAAATGCCATTCGGAATAACTTGCAGGGCCAGTTGCGCACTCTTATTTCGCCAGTGGCTGTTCTTGCTGAGCTGTTTGCCGGGACTCAATGTTTACAACATCTGCCCAATTGTTTAAACATGATCTACACGATCGTGTGTGAAGCCTTCAACTGTGTGGAAAGCGACACAATTGCGGAAGATGTCAGGTGTATATATGCTGTATAATTCGATGCCAATTCCAGATTTCTGATAGCTGTAAATGGCATGAATTTTAGCATCACGATGACTTTGTCCACGTCGACCCCCAAAAGGTTTGTTTCGATCGTCGATCGTTAATACGCACAGCATGCTAATAATGCTGCTCCTGCAGCCCCTCGCACCAATCGCGTGCGACCAAAGAATACAACGACCGCATTCGAGACTGGTTGCTGGACCCAGACTTGGATATCCAGGGTAGGCTGTTGGCTGGTGGCCAACTCAGCGTGCAGCCTCAGCCCCCAAAACACGCGCCAGCGAACCCACCGCCCAAGGCACATATTTAGGCGGTCGCCTGTTTCAACCTCATTCCACGTGCTGTCACTCGCAGGTGCCTTGTTATTGTCCGCCAGTGAATTGCGGCTCATAGGCATAGATGGCACTAAAAGAAAAGTGAGGAAACTGGTTGGTGGTATGGACCAATGCATTTGGGTAATAAAAGGCTCGGATTTGCTCACGAGTCGGTCGCTCCATGGTCCAGAAAGGATGAGAAGGCGTCACACATGGATCTAGTTTGTTTTATTTGGCGTATGTTTGCCCGCAGTTTACTCTTCAATTGCCAGCACATCGCGCGCATTTGTGTGACATACTTCCCGTGCTCACACATCGAGTTGACCCTGCCAATGAATACCAGATGAGCTGAACCAATCATTACGAACCGGATGGCCATATCGAACTCCAAACCAACGTGTACCCAATTGAGAAGAGTGACATCCATTTCCTACCCTGAGCCCCCAACAAAACTGTGTAGCATCAAGCTATTCTGGTTTCACCGGTCCTGTGGCTGACTGCCTTGGGTATGTACCACTTAGACCTCTTTGCTTCGCCTCGCGCTCAAATGTTTCGCCGATTCTCTGAAGCCGATACTTAAAGCTACGCTTCCATCCCAGCATTCCACTCTCAATTTGCCACTTGGCTAATGATATAGCCTCCCCCAAACCTAAGATTTTCGAAACATTTTTAAATAATGTCGTTAACCCAGGAAGCGTCTATACATGAGTATATAAGGGCAAAAACAGCAACCGAGAATTATGCGACACGTCCAAAATCAAGCTTGCAATTCTATCAACGCGTCTCACAATGCACTTATGGAAGACCTATTTCACCAGCACCACCAAGATCAGGAACCTCCAATGTTTACTCACGAAACCCGAGTAAGAAGATTCTTAGGATCCGTCAGCGATGCAAAACTGATACACATCTCTTTCTTAGTACCTACCCAAGATCTATTGGATGAATACCTGACAAGGACTTTGAAAGATAATGCCGACTCACCACAGGCTGCATCATTAAATGGCATTGTCCTCCACCGAGATAAACTCTCCCGACGGCCAGACACTCCAATCCCAATTCCACGAAATTCAGCAGCTAGGGGTGGATCATCATTAAATTCCCCCCGAGTTTCTTCAAACATATCGAACAATCAGCTCCCAAAAGAAGAAGAGAAGCAAACTCCGCTTTTTCCAGCCCGCAGCACAACACCCAACAAAAGAAGGCGCGCGACTGGATTTGCTGAGGGCCTTTACGATGTTGACGAAGATGGCTACCAGAGCCCCAAAGAAGATGTCAAGAAATTCGCTTGCCCTTATTTCCGAAAGAATCCAGAGCGCCATCTTGAATGCATCAATCTCAAGATGGTCCGCATATCTGATGTGAAGCAGCATTTAAAAAGAAGGCATACAGCTCCTTACCCCTGCCCGAGATGCTCTGAGGGGTTCTTATCTCTGAATCTGCAAGAGGAGCATATACTGCAACAAAACTGCTCGCCAGGGTCTGGGGCGAACTGGGATACTGTGTCGTTGGCTTCCCAAAGATCCCTGCAGGCCCGCTTTGCAAAAGGCCTTTCGCCAGAGGCACAATGGTATGGGATTTGGAAGATTTTGTTTGGGGTACCGCGTACCATGCCGAAGCCACATCTGGATGGGGTCGTTAAAGAGGTTATCGGGATTCTGCGCGGTATTTGGCTGGATGAAGGTCGACAATTGATTTCTGAGTTCGTACAGACAACAGACCAGCCACCCGACTACACTGACGAATTATATACACTACTAACACGGCTTCTTGATGAAGTTGAGGCTCGCTTCGAACAAAAGCCTTCTGGAAAGGTCTCCAGCAAAGCATCTACTGTTTCTCTAAGTCCCGAGGAGTCTGCTGGAGTGCGGTTGGATAACACTTCCCATCCCATTTCTGAGAGTCCTGGCAACCAGCCATTCGTTGCGCCCTATGATACAACAAGCTTAACTTTCGACTTCTCAGCCACATTATCAGAGGTTTCTGAAATTTCCGATCAGGCATCGGAGTTCAGCCTCACTGGAATGCAGCCGCCGCAATATCAATATTCTTATACTGATCTTCCCATATTCGATTTCCCGTTTTCGGATTGCAGCCAAAATCAAACTATTCCTATGGATGGAGCCTTGTTGTGAAATACGAATAGCCTTGCAGTTAGCCTAATTAACAATACTACAGAATTTTTAGCAGGCACATAATTTAAAAAGGAACCTGGTGAAATATATAAAACACTAATGCAAACCCTCAGTACAAAGAACTAAGAACGTCCCAGTAATACAGAATTCTATTGACAGAGCCATTTTGTAACAGTTAACAGGTTCTTCAATAAGTCTGTAAAATGAAGACTTCAATCACTTTCAAGATCAATGCATTACATGGCGTTATTTGGCTAACACGCGGCTCCTTATGCCTAAAACAGATCGAGATTTCTTTTAACAAATCTCCTACTCTCGGAGCATTTGGAGTGCTTATTGAACACGTTTGAACTCATCAGATTGAAAATTGGTGAGGCTCGTACAGCTGAGGCATGGGCCCAAAAACAGAAACTCGTTGTTAGCTGATGTACGCACATTGATCAACCCATAATCCTGTTCGGATCTTGCCATCCGGGATTGGATCACCTTATTCTTCAACAATATACGGTGGGAGTCTAGCATCAACTGGGATTTTCAGATGCCAAGGAAATTGGTTTTCTATGTTGGTCAGCACATCTCCGTCTCGTGCAGAACAGCGCAACCGCCCCCGGAATCTCTTGATAGCCTTTAAAAGTCAATTCGTCAGACATCTGGGTATAATGTCGAAGTTGTGAGCCAGATGTAACTAAAACTAAAGCCTTAATAGTAAACAATTAGTAAGAGCTGCAGATGGTGAGAAGTGATCTTCTTGCCTGCATAATAAGACTATGTATATTGATTATCTGATGCCTCAAACATACACTACCTAGTAGATAGCCTTTTAAACAGCTTCCGGAAGCCTTTGGGCATATCCTTGGCGTCTACCAAAGTCTGTCTGACAGCTGCCTCGAAGACCTCATTTACACCCTCTCCTATTTTGGCAGAACATTCGAAATATGCAAAGGCTCCCGTTAATTGCGCGACGTTGTTTCCCTAGTAGTCGTGGTCAGATAGGCTTTTTTTCTATGTGCTGGTCAAGTAACTTACTTCTTTCCAGCTCACTGGCCGTTGACTGGTTTTCTTGAGATCCGCAATAGTCTCTGGATCCTCACGAAGATCCTTTTTAAGGCCAACGAGGAGACGGGGTACATGAGGCAAGTGATGATTCACTTCTGAAGTCCACTGTGTCCGTGAGCAACATGCAGTCTTCAAATCCAACCGAACTTACCTTTTCGACCACGTTGTCAAGCGAGTCTGGAGAGTCAATGGAAAAGCACACCAGGACCACATCTGTATCCGGGTATGAAAGCGGCCTAAGACGGTCATAATCTTCAAAGCCCGCAGTATCCCAAAGTCCGAGTTGAATACTTTTCCCGTCAAACTCCATGTCGGCAGCGTAGTTGTCAAAGACTGTGGGAAAGCACTTAAACGTAAGTCGTAGCTTGTATCAGGCCAAGGAAATATCTTACGAAATGAGGAAAAAAGCCACGAAGGAAAACCCTGACAGATTGATAAGAGTTAATTTATCATCTTGTATAAGCATGTCAATCAGAGCTATCCCAGTATACTCACATATAAAGAGCAGTTTTTCCGCAATATGTGTCTCCAACAATTACCATTTTCTTCTTGACCTTGCATTCAGAAACAAGTTAGCAGTCTTGGCTATAAATGTGGCGTCACTGCCTATGCGACTTTTTGTTACCTGTGATGTACTTTCACCTGTAGGTGTGACAGAGTGTTTTTCAGCTACTCGGAACACCCGGGTTGTAGAAGAGGTCAGAGGACTTCTGGATTTTGACACATCCGCTGGCTGGTACGAACTAGTAGTCTGAGTTGTATCATTTTCACTAAATGGTCCGGGATTCATAGGCTGCTTGATACCCAGAGGTCTGGGACTCGGAGGGCGGACGCTTAGAGGTCGAAGGATAACTGGTTCAAGTGCGGCTGGCTTTGATTGCTCGAAAGCTGATGTAGCATACCATATTAGCGTAAATCTAGTAGCTACTCGGCATGAAGGCAATCGCCTACCTGGCGCTGAAATCGGTCGTTGAGGAATAGGAGTGTACATTACCGAGTGCTCCTGTTTCTGGGTATCAGAAGATCTAGTGTCATGAGACAACAAGACAACTTTAGTAGGAGTTGACTTCTGGATCCTCAAGTTGGGGGCGAGTCTGTAAGGGTCATATTCCTTTGTAGACTCCGCCTCCTCTTCTTGAGGCTTACTTCCTGTTACACCGGTCTTGAGTACAACAGTTTCATCGCGAAGATGGGATTGCGTAATTTCAGGGCTTGGGCAACGAGCCTTGACTGATGCATCACTAGTCAATGATCCGATGGGAAAAACTGCTGCACTGGCCGTGACCGTACTGCTATTATCGTCCCCCAACTTTGATCCACTAGTATCAGGCGCCAGGGTGCTGGCATTCCCTTTTTCTGCAGAAAGCCTGTCGAATTGGTGAAGGAAGCTTGCGGCTTGTGGTGCCGGTTTTGTCACATGATGCTCACTAACTTGACTGGAGAAAGTACTGATACCCATCGGTCGCTTCTCTAGTCGCCGAGTGACTGATTTAGGCTTGATCTGCGGCATCTCACAGCCCGAGTCCCCATGAATACCTATATGGCTCTCGCTGTCTTGCAATTCATCAGGTTGTACTGCACAGGTTGTGGGCTTTGAGTGCACGACTTGCATGTTACTGTCCAAGAGTGTGATGGGATTATTGTTCTTATGCTTTCGTGATTCCTGAGACTGTCCCTCTGGGGGCCTAGACTCTTCAGAAAAAGAAATCACACCATCAGCGGAAGTACACCTTGAGGCGTCTAGAATTTGGGTGTCTTTTTCGTTGTCAACAGGATCTGATTTGGCAACAGCTTGAGAGTTGGCGTCGACAATCCTGTCCAGCTGAGCAACTGGTACCGAGGACGTAATCCGCAAGCTAGATCGACTCGAGGCACGGGAAGCAGCACGAACGCTGCTGTCCGTCTCCCATGCAACCTCGTTGCAGACTGATTCGGCATATGAAGTTAGACCGTCAAGATATTGCTGAAGGATGAAGTTTTGTCCACTAGTGGCTGACGTGATCTCCCCAGCTGCAACAATAGCCCGCAGTCTAACCAATTCGTCTAGGATTTGAGGAATTTGACTGGTGTCTTGTCTGATGTCATGTACTTCAGTTTTGATGGCCATGGTATCGTTCCTGATGTCTTTCGACAAAGATACCGAAACTAACTCTAACACCAAATTCAAGGAATCGCGATAAGCCTTAAGTGACGTACGGAGGCTGGTGACCTCACTTTTCCCAAAAGTGGCCCATTTTATCATCCCAGCCTTACCAGCGTGTTTATCGAGGAGAGTATTGATCTTGAAGACGATATCAGAACAAGAATCGATTGTGGAAAGAATCTGGGCCTGTAGAGACTCGGGTATAATTCCATCGTCGCTAACGGCCGTTTCGTCTTTAAGTAACTCCAGGACGAGGTGCAACTGGGACAGTTCGCCAGTTATAGATGTGAGGTTAGACCGGGCTTCGCGACAGTCACGTGTGAAGTTGGTCACAGCCAGTGTCGTCTTGGTAACGACAGCTAGAAGCCCTACACAAGCCGAGGTGATGGATAGTGGATCCATCTGTCCTGTACTAACTGTCGATACGACCAAGAGGTTACTTTTGCAATGGAGAGAATGCAAAAGGATAGTCCATGTGAGGAGATCTCACAGCGCTAAGCCCCTCCAAGAGTGCGGCTGAGCCTCAGTATCGGCACATAACTTGATATGTGCATATTATCGCTCCAGTGCACGGGAGGCCTCTGCCTGGATTTAAATGAGGGGTTAGTCTTATTAGAATATGCGTATTAGCAGAATATAATTCACTACCTAAAGTATATAATATAAGATGTCCTGGCAAGCCGCCTCTGTTAAAATATATATGAAATATCTAAGATATTAAAAACAATTATATTAGCTTTAGTAATACGTGAGATCTGCTACCAAGAGACCCTATGTACTGGTTACCTAGGCTGCTATGGCCGACAGGGCCTGTGATGACCCTGTGCCGCCTTATGACCTCCGTGACTTCCAGATACGGTGGTTCAGTTGGTCTGACATAGATGTCCCTTATCTACACACACCTTCTACTATCACTATATGCCTCACTTTCACTTCTGCAGCTGAATCTTATTTGAATACTTCAAGCAGCACTGCTGTAATTCGCATCAACTCACAAGCAATATGACAGATAAACTGCCAGCAAGTGCTCCCTCGAACAGTCTGATCTGTTAGTATACTGCACATCCGATTAATCAACTCTAGGACCCCCAGGACGTCGCAGACCGACAACTCGCCGCCAATGATATGTCCTTGCGCGACATACAAAGGTCGATGAAAAGGGATCCAGATGGACATGGCATAAGTGCACTGGGCTACGGTGGGGTGCTACGTGCTTTTGATGCCGAAAGGAATGTTCTTGATGCAATTGGCCTGAGCCCAGCCCAGGTTAGAGAAAATTATGAGGCTCTGCCGATGGCCGAAAGATTTCTCACCGCCGATGGCCGTAATGTCTCTCATAGGGATATTTTCAACCCTGATCCAGAGGATATTCCCAGGAAGCCTACAGAGGAGGATAGAGCCAGAACTCGGGCACAAAACGAGGAGTTGAAGAAACGTGGAGTCTCATGCTGTGTTCCAGGCAACGCAGCAGATGACGGTGAACCGGATGCTGTATAGTTCGGGTTTGCTTCTACTGTTATATAATATATTGTTTTAGCAGTTGATTTTCCTTTGTAAAAGAATAACAACTAGCGTTTATTCCTTTTTCTCGTTTTTTAAACCTGAAGTGGCTGTAATGTGCATAAGATATGTAAGATACAAAAAAGAACAAGGAATAAGTCACCTTATCTCGGACTGCGAGGCTGATAAGCTTGTATGTAATGCTTAGTGGAAAGCCTATTGCAGAGGCAAAAAGGTACGGTCCATGCTGCACAAGTCGAACGTGAACTACTTCTAAAATTATATCAGTGCTTCCAAGCTAGTTATGTTATCCTCGAGCTCTTCCTCAGTTTGTTTATTGAAATGAGCATAGAAGCCAAGAAAGTCCTCCATATTCTCATAGATATCGCTATATCACTCTTCATCGTGCACTCTATATCTCCATTTCTACTGCTTGTTGTCTTTATTGCGGCAGTATAGAGCGTATGAGCCACCCCAACCACGAGGACTACCACCAATCTTGAATACTATGGCAATCTCCTATTCCTCCCAGAGCCATGTGAGTTGATTGTATTCACCCTCTTCTGCATCTTTCCGTACTGGTACACCGACAGCCTTCATCATTTTCTTCATCTTTTCGCGTCGGAGAGGGGCGATAAAGTCGAATTGATATGCTTCTTTGTGAAATGGAAGACCCGGGCCTGTGATGCCACTAACAAGTGTGCAGAGGTACTCCAAATCTGACGGCGGAAATTCGTCAACCTCGACACCCCTCTCTGTAATGCTTGCCTTGACGCCGGCAAAGTATTCTCGTCTTAGTGAGGGATCTACTGGATCGTCATCCACACCCTCGAGCGAGGCCGACATGATCAACGAAGAGATAACACCCTCATCAAGGATATCTCGTGGCGCTTCAATGGACTCAGGAACGCCTACAAGCTCTTGGATCACGTGCATTCGGAGGCTCTGTGCAAACAATTCCGTACAGTTCGGCGGAGCAGGCTCGGCTTCAACATCGTCTACTAGAGTACGGAGCAAGAATAAATTGTGCTGCAATACCGTCTCACGGTACCGCCGAAGAGCGGCTCTGATCTGCTCGCGTCTCTCTTCATTCATGTTGGGTGTGTGTCTGATTATTTCTTTGACAGTGTCACTGGCCTGGTTCTAGTCCCGGGATAGTGCCTTCGTTGTCTGCTGCCTGGGGTCGCGACAGTGTCATGTGAAAGTGTTGTTGGTAGTGTTGGCTACCTGCCTATTATGGGTCGCTTGAAGGGTACTTTTGCGATTGTAAAACAACTAAGTCAGAAGGAGAAGCGCCCGAGACCAAGTTACTGACATAGCCGTTTAACCTTGCCACTAACTACAAATATGGAACTGAGGGGTACTCAAGTTGCAGGACTGAATGTGACGGAGCTGGTCCAGGCTCCAAAGAGGGTTGACCATAGGGAACTCTGCGCCCTAGTCTCTAACCAATTACCCTTCTGACTCTTATCAACTACGTGAAGACCTCAATCTAAGAGCATGACGAAAGAACAGATCATGTTGTTGGCTCTTAGGTCCATGCCGTATGCATGTTGGTTGATAAAAGTTGAACGCATTCCAGGCCATGCCGCTTCCTGTAAGGTGATGATGATATTTGAAACATCTTTAACCTTGCGGCCAGCTAGTAAAGTTCTCCGTCTGGCTGAATTTGCTGCCCTCAGTTGTGGACTCCTTCAGGCTGGTCTCGTTTCGGGCCAAGAAACCGATACCTTCTCACAGTCTCGAGCAGCGAGTACAGCTGGAGCTCCCAGTAATATCGAATTCTCCTCAGCGGTGCATTTGGCGTCCTCTATCTCGGCCTTTACCCTCACTGCTAAACCGCGGGCTAGAATCTTTAGGCTTCAGTCTGGACAGACGTGGAAGCGACTTCTGTCCCGCTAAGACCGAAGATCCTAGGGACCCAAGTAAAGACAAATGCCTTACTACTTACACATTTACACACGACCTCTTCCCCAACGTCTGCGGTAATGCAAAATCCGCTATCGAAGTTCGAGGGGCGACATTTATTTTGACTCATGTAAAGGGATCAAAGGTTCATGTCACACAACGCTGGTGAGTAGCTTAGCCCAAGAACCCCGTTTGTTTTCACTACTCGTTGCTGACGGAGTTTGCTTATTATGACAGGTACAAAGGGCATTACCTTGCCAAGAGAAAAGACAATCCAAAAGGAGGCTGGAAACTTGAACGATGCGAAGTGGAAGAGTATCCCTTTGGTTCAGGTAATCCCGACCGCTCAAAAGGCGCGGATGCCGTACTTCGGCTCATTCCTGGTGGTCCCTGGGAAGAAAAGCTCGAGAATCAGGCCGCTGGCAGCCACCTTGATCTTGGGTCGAATGAGTGGCGAGAAGGTACAACGACTTCCAGGAGAAAGACACAGGTACAAAGCCAAAGATCGACACAGAAGGGATTGTCTATTGTGTTGATTTTGATTCCAGCTTTACCAAGTACCTGCCGGAGGATTTGGTGGATGAGAATTTCTGTGCCACTCGGTACGGTCCCCAAGTTCACATTGGTTAACAACTTTGTGGTTAATAAAGTCCGGACATGGGATCCTTGGTTCGACGTGCCTGATACCGATCGCAAGAAACCAGAGCTCATGCACTACCTTGACTCTAACAACAAAATGGTGAAAAATCCTACCGGCGATGACTATGCAGTCTACGCCCTCGTTCCTCCAACTTATTGCCGTTATCCGTCACCGGGAAAGTATGACAGCCTCGGGCGTCAGCACCCGCCCCGTCACGCTGAAACCTCATCGAACAACTACGGCTCCATCATACGTCTCTTGCAGCACGCACAACGCTGACCCTGACAGGGGTATAGCCAGAGGCTACTGCGTCTACTCAAGCTCAACCTTTGTACTGCCCACTGATAGCAATGTCACCTCTGCCCAAAACGACAGCTTCCATCTCCCAGCTCCCAACCTGCCCCAGCCCCTTCCGCATCGGTTTACCTCCTGGTTACTTACACCAGAGAGATCGAGGTTGCGGGACATGGAGGCGTGACCGACACCTGGTGGTGGGACTGCAGGCCATTCGACAAGGGCGACTTGTCAGATAGTGATGTCTGTGCTCTCAAGGAAAACCCAGTGGCCTACAGCACCGCCATTGGCCGAGTTTCACCAGCGCAGTATTCGAAATCCTTGGCTACTTTTAGCCTTCATGGCCATTTGTCTTGCTCTTTCCAGGGACCGAACATAGCGACCGTTAGCAGCGTGGTAAGCGATGACGTCTGACCGCCGAATGCACGGCTGCGCCCGAAGCTTCACAGACCAGTTATGTTGATTGCACTGATGGAGACGAGGTACCAAATGGCCTTGCAAGAGATTTGTAAGTGATCACTTCCATTACTGTCATTCCCATGGTATAGCGTCATTTATATTCGCTGCTATGCTTTTACTAACACGACTCTCAACATAGTTGGTATCAACGCCTATCTTGCGACTGTCACTGAGGTCTTTGTCCTTTATGGGCTTTTATTCATGTCTGCCTCTTTGTATCCTTGCCTGATCCACGAGATGAATAGAGGGGGCATGTTTCAAAGTATTATCTCAACTTGAGACATGGTGCATGAAGCGTTTCAAACCAGGTGTAGCTTTAGGCTATAAAGAATTCAAACATACTACTCGAGCCAGATAGATATCTATTCTAGTCCGAGATAATACTTATTTGCAATAGACCTGCTATAGCTAAGTATCTTCCTGGTCTCACAGCTATTGTCTGTTATGTCTGGGGCAAGAACCTAGTTACTACCAAGTTGATTCTGCCTAACGAGTCAGCCACAGCTGCGCAGGAGTCTCGTAGTGGGGCCGTCGCTATCGCCAGTTCTGCCCTGACCTCGGTTGTCACGGCCGTACCCTATTTCTCCTGCTAAGAGTATCTACCCGTCGATTTCTCGTGGCGGTCCTGAACTGCCCGGTGCTGAGCAAGTTCCTGAGGGCTGAAATTCCAGAACCAACGGCTCTGGGGGCTTTGGAGGCCCAGAGAAAAGTGAACAACTACCTGCTGTCCTCAGCAACACCGGCGCCTCAAAAGTTCCCGCTGTCACAGACACTAACGCTTATACCACCACTGCAGAGGAGCCCCAGTGGCGAATCAAGTCAAAAACGGAGACGGAACTAAAATCGGATCACAATCGGCAACTCCAGACCACTTAGATAAAGCTGAGTGTGCAATTAAACCGTCAGGATTTGTCGTCACTGGCCTCGCCACCGAGACTAAGACAACTAAGCTTGTTCTCTTTAAGGTTTTCCACTTTTCAGCTACAGTTGCTCATCTTCTGCATGTCCAGTCTAGTCTTACCACAAATAGCATGCTTCAGAATGCGGGGTTTCCCTTGACAGATCAGTTTAGCTGTCAGACTTTTCCACTTATCACTATGCGTCTGAGACAAGCAATGACGGGCTGGAAGATCGATCTGTCCGTCTTATGTTACCAAACTCTACGCAAACATGGATTAATGTCCTAACTACCTTATTGGCCAAGTGCTTTGGTTAGTGATGTCAATGTCTCGGGCTTGGCTAAGTGGCCCTATTCAAGCCCCGTTCAGCTGAACAGGGGTCTGTAACGTGTCAGAGGCAGCTAGTCAACCCCCCAGGAACAGAGTGATAGCTAATAACCTTTCCGAATAAGCAATCCCGATTGAGTTTGCAGTTTGCCTATTCCATAAGCTGCTAGCGTTATACTGGAACTTATGACAGGTATATGCAGCTGAAATCTTGCCATTTACAGTTCAGGGGCCTCCGAATCAGCACTACTAAATAACCTGAAGGTTGCTCCCCACAACACCATTCTTATACCTACTAAACTTAATACTAATTGAAATGCTTACTGTCTTTACATTCCTGAAAGAACCTCTTCACTCTTACCTGAAATAAGACAGCCTATCTAGTAAAATAAGCTTCTGGATGCTGGGTCTAGAAGCAATTATTCCGTATTATAGACAACGTCTATAATCTGTCTTAACTTTATCTATAAACATCAGAATTGCTAATGCTAGGCACTGAATATCTACTCCTATCCCTTTCTTTCTTTCTTTATTAGTTATAGTGTTATTTACTTCAATAATGCATCTTTATCGCTTCATCCCTAAGCTTCTGCTCTTAGGCTCAACTGTTCAAGCCCAGTTTACAGAAGACTGTATCACAAAGGTCCTCCAACCTGAAGTTATTATTGGGCTTCAGCCTATTAGTATAAATACTGTATTTACTAGCAATACTGTTCTCACCATTAATGGGACTACAATTCCTATTAGTGCTCCTACAAGTTTAGTTACTTTATTTACTATTACTACAACTTCTATAAGGTATATTACTATGTAAGTCAATCTGCGATTTAAGTATTTATGGTTAATAGGTTTAACAGCCATTAGCCAGCCACCCTCTGGTAACGGCCAGACCGCTACTGGTACCGTTGCCCCAGCCAGTCCTTCAGGAGGCTCGGGTCGCCTTACCTTCACCAGACCCTACACGACTATTACAAGCAATGCACTTGCTGCAAGCCACCCAAGCATTTTGATTGTTCCTCCCTCGGTCAACGACGGTAGCGGAACCATCGTCGTGATTGACCCAACGTCTCATGGTTCAAAACCCTCTTCTATCGAGCCCGGTAAATTTTCAAGAACGACTCTTACTATTCCACCATCTGGGACTCATGGAACTGATACTGGTGTTGTTATTGGACCTACGATAGTATCCCCTGGATCCGGTCGTTCTTCTACTGGTTCTGTGGGAGTATCCTCAGCTGGAAATGGAGGCTCTGGCAGTGCTCAACCTAGCACAATCTCTTCCAAAGGCACCCTTACTGATCGATTCACCACAATCACCTATATTGAAAATGGTTCTACTGACACTACCACAACGCTTCCTCACCCTGATACCGACTCTGGCGCTTCAAGAACTTCCGACGACCCTTCCCAACTGACAAGTACTTCTTTTTCCCCATCATCTGCCTCTGATTCCCTAACGAATGGTCACACTAGTGCCACTGGTTCTGGAAACGCTGCCAGTGTCTCTTCAACTGATAGTTCTTCAAGGGTCATATTATCTTCTTCTAGAAGCTATGGTTTTGGCTCCGATACCTCTGGTGCTTCAACTGAACGTCTCTCATCTTCGGCCTTAGCTACTCTAACCAGTAGCAATACTGGCACTAGAGGTACCGGTTCCGCAAGCACTTCTAGCGGCTCTGGTGACCCTTCAACTGGCATTCCTTCTAGAGCACCGTCATCATCTTCCTCTGTAAGCTTTGATGGTGCCTGTACTACCTGTGGTGCCGTTACCGGCCGAACCTCGGAAACAGGTTCCTCCCCCCTAGCCTCGGACACCAGCAATGACGCCGGTAACGCCGGCGGCACTGACAGCACTGGTTCTCCAAACACTTCCAGTGGCTCTGCTAATTCTTCAACTGGTCAATTTTCGGGGGCGTTGTCATCTCCCTCCACTACGAGCTCCAATGCTGCCTCTACTACCTCTGGTACCGCAACTCAACAGACATCACAGACAGGTTCTTCTCTGACTTCGACCTCGGGTACTCTCACCAGCGGTAACACCGCTGGCACCGATCCTGCAAGCGGAACCTCAAGTGGCTTTGAGCTATCTTCTACTGAGAATGCTTCAGGAGCGCTGTCACCTACTTCTCGCTCGGGGGGCCAATCGACATCTGGCGCTGGAAGCGCTGATACTACCGGTGTCCAGCAGAGCACAGAAGCTGCGTCTTCTTCCCTGACTTCGGTATCGGAGACACAGACCAATGGAAACACCGATGGCACTGAGTCCGTAAGCAGTACTTTGGATGGCTCCGATGGATCTTCCCCTACCGTATCTGCAGGTGCGACAACCTCTGGATCTACAGGCCCATCGACATCTACTTCTGGAAGCCCTGATAGTTCCCTGACTTCAGTATCAGAGACGCAGATTAACAGTAACACCGGTGGCACCAAGTCTGCAAGCAGTACCTTAGGTGGCTCCGATGGATCTGCCACTACTGTATCTCCAGGAGCGACGACCTCTGGATCTAAAGCCGTATCGACATCTGATTCCAGAAGCCCTGATACCAGCAGAGCGGCATCCCAACCGAGCACAGAGACTGATTCGTCTTCTTCATCTTCTTCGTCTTCTTCGTCTTCTTATGATACCTCAATCAGGGGTGACACGACGGGTACTGGCTTAGCCAGTAGTACTGCCAGGGGTCCTGGAGAGCCTACTGCAGCTTCTTCGGGTGCTTTCATAACCTCTAATACTGGAGCCCAGTCAACTTCTATTTCTGAAAGTCCTGGCACTACTAGCTCTGTCGCCCAAGAAAGTTCAGATCCTGGATTATCTTTCCAATCTTCTTCCAGTGCCTTGAATAATGGTAACACTGGTGGCATTGGCTCCGCAAGCAGTACCACTGCTGGAGCTTCAACAAGTGGCTTCACAACCTCTGTTCCAGCAAGCTCTGATACTCCCTCAGCCACCTCCGGCGTTATGTCAGAGCAGAGCTCTGGTACCTTATCAGCCTCAGCTTCCGGGACCGATAAAAACACTGGCAGCACTAATACTTCTGGTGGATCTGGAGTATCTTCTACTGATGCTCCATTTGCAACATCACCCTCTGGATCCTCGGACACCGGTGGCAATTCTGGTAACACTGATAGCGCGGGTACCTCTGGCTCGGCTCCTAGCACTGACGACCCTGAAATCCCTTCCACTACAGTTCCGTCTACGGCTTTGTCCTCTGGGCTCAGCTCGGAGGCCACGTCGGCTCTATCGGGTGCTTCTTCGCCTACCCTGACCAATGGAAACACCTTAGGACCCGAGTCAGAAAGCAGCACCCCTGACACCTCTGGCGGATCTTCAACGGGATTTAATGTCGCCACATCATCTGAGTCCGGGGTAGAGACTTCTTCGGTCCCCAGCTCGGAAGCCATTTCAGCTTCGTCAGGTCCTTCTTCAGATACCCTCACCAATGGCAACACTGGCGAGACTCAGTCTGCTAGCCGTACCCTTGGCTTTGGCTCGTCAACTGGATTCCTCACTATTGTCGCGCCTGGATCTAGCGCAGAGGCATCTACAGCCAGACCCGGGACTTCTTCTTCGGCTCCAAGATCAGAGACCGATGGAAACACTAGTGCCGCCGAACCAGCAAGTGCTACTTCTAGGGGTTCTGAAGAGTCCTCTACTGTCATTACTTCAGGTGTCTTTTCCTCTAATTATGGATCGGAAACATCTTCAGGTCTATCAGGCGCTGCTTCAGAGGTCGTGACTGATAGCAATGCCCAAGGTCTCGATTCCACAAGTGGTACTTCTGCTGCTTCCGAAAAAGATCCCACAGGAGTTTCCTCCGGTGCGACATCATCTAGCTTTAGCACTGAGACCTCTTCAGCCACACCTAGCGCTTCCTCAGTTCTTGGTTCAGAGGCCAGCGGCAATACTGGTGCTCCCGCCTCTACAGACAGCACCTATGATGCCTCTGGCGGTTCTTCAACAGAGATTCCTACTGTTGCTACGTCATCGGTCACTGGATCTGTCCCTCAAACCTCTTCAACTAGACCTGGTGCATCTTCGGCTTTATCAGAAGAGACTGGCAATACTGGCGCCCCTGCCTCTGTAGCCAGCAGCTCTGATAGTTCTAGCGAATCTTCAACCCGAGTTCCTACTGATGGTACAATACCCGGCACTGGATCTAGCACTACAACCTCTTCAACAAGACCTGACGCTTCTTTTACGGGTCCGTCCAGCCCTGAGACCACTGGTAATACAGAAGGTCTTGGCTCTACCGGCAGCATCTCTGAAGCCTCTAATGGCTCTAGCGGATCTTCAACTGGAGTTCCTACCAATACTATATCAACCAACACTGGGTCGAGCGCCGAAGCCTCTTTAGCAGGACCTGGCACTTCTTCTGCGGTTTCAGGTCCCGAAACCAGTGGTAGCACGGATGGTCTTGGCTCTGCTACGGGTACCTCTGACGACTCTAGCGGATTGTCCACAGCAGCCCCTACTGATGCTCCATCATCTGACTCTGGTGGCGAGATCTCTTCGACAGTATCTAGTGATTCCTCAGCTTCAGGTCAAGAGACTAGTAGCACTAGTGTCTCTGCCTCTGCAAGTGGTACATTCGACGACTCCGGCACATCTATCACAGGGGTCTCCACCGACGGTACCAACACAGAAGCTCCCACTGGCGCTACCTCATCATATGGCCCTGGTATTACTTCTTCCCTCGAAATATCTCCGGTCGGGGCGAGTGCTTCTGAAGGTTCTTCGACAGGAGTACCCACTGGTGCCATATCATCTGACACCGGCGCCATGACATCTGCCACCATATCTAGTGCCTCTTCTTCAGCTTCGGGCTTAGAGACCAGCAGCACTAACGGGCTCGAATCTTCAAGCAGCACCTCCAGTGTCTTCCAAGAAACCTCGACAGGGTTCATGACAGTTGTTACATCGTTTGCATCCGGCCCGGGGACTTCTTCGTCAGCCACCGCTTCAGAGATAAGTACCTCTGGTTCCTTTGAAGAAACTTCAGCAGCTGTCCCCACTGATGTCTCGTTATCTGCCTCTAGCTTGGAGACATCTTCGGGGGGATCTGAGGGTTCGGCTTCAGTAGCAAGCAGCACTAGTGCATCTAGTACTTCTAACAGTATCCAGGGATCCTCGACTGGGGTAGTCTCAGGAGTTTCATCATCTGATTCTAGTTTGGAGACCTCTTTAGGTGGATCTGAAGCTTTAACCACCATCTTGACTTCAGACGCTAGCAACACTGGTGCCCTTACTACCTCTCTCGCTGAGGGATCCTCGACTGGAGCAGCCTCTGAAGCTACATTATCTGAATCCAGTTCAGAGACTTCTTCAACTGGTTCCGAGGCTTCTTCTTCCACTTCAGTACTAAAGACTAGCGAAACCTCTAACCCTGTCTCTACAAGCGGTACCTCTGGCTCTGAAGAGACTGTAGCTCCTTCATCATCTTCATCGGCTGAGTCTGGCTTAGAGACCTCTTTAGGTGAATCTGAGGCTTCAACCATCATTTCGGCTTCGGAGACCAGTAACACTGGTGCTCCTAGTACCTCCACAGGTATTGAGGGATCCTCAACTGAATTCGCCACTAGAGCTTCATCGTCCGACTCTGGTTTGGAGACCTCCTCTTCAGTTTCAGCACCAGTCACCAGCAACACTGTTATTACTGTCTCTACAAACACTGGCTCTGAAGAGTCTTTAACTGCAATTCCTACTGAAATTCCATCGTCTGACTTCGGCTCAGAGACCTCTCCTGCTAGTTCTGAGGCTTCATCTTCGAGCTCCAGTGCCTCCAAGCCAACCGATGCTCCTTCGTCTAGTCCAGACGCCTCTTCTGCCATATCAGAAACCCCTACAGAAACGTATGCCTCATCGCCGTCTTCTGAGCAGCCCACAAACACTTCATCAGGTCCCGCCTCCTCTGCTAGTTCTAGCTCTGAACCTACTGGTGCTTCTTCATCTACTGAATCAGGTGCCACCTCTACCTCATCCGGAGCAGAGATTTCAAGCTCACCTGGGGCCAGTGGAGGCACTTCAGGCACTTCATCAGGCTCTACTGGTTCTTCCAGCGAGGATTCCGACACTTCTGCGGCTCCTACCGAGACTACTTCGGGTGCTGGCGAGTCTTCTGGTACTTCAAGTGCTTTTACAGCTACTACTTCTGGTTCTAGAGCTGAGGCTTCTACTACATCTGGCGCTGGTGAAGAACCCTCTTCTACAGATGCTGGTTCAGGCTCTTCTGACACATCTGCCACTACTGGAGAGTCTTCTACTGCTTCTTCAACAGGACTTGAGCCTTCTTCCGAAGCAGGGTCAGGATTTTCTACCACTTCAGCACTTGTTAGCGAATCCTCCGGAGCTTCGTCTTCTTCATTTGACTCCTCTTCTGAAGTATCCTCTGCACTTTCAGAAACCTCTAGCACTTCTGCTAGCACCGAAGAACTCTCACCTACCACATCGAATATTCCAGATAGGACATCTAGTGATACTGCTATAAGCACTTTATCCGATAATAGTGCATCCTCAGGTCTCGCTTCCTCTGGCATCCCAGAGACTTCCTCAGGCGCAGAAAATTCCTCAGGCGCTTCGAGTGATTCTCCTTCCAGCTCTACCTCTAGAACCTCTGAGTCTGCTCTCACTTCATCCATTCCCATAGAGACTTCTAGTGATGATGGCGTGAACACTTCGTCCGACGATGGCTCCTCTGGTACCCTTGCCACCTCTGATAATCCCACGACTTTATCAGGTGCTACTGCTAGCTCAAATATATCCAGTGACTCTATCGCCAGCTCGACCTCACAATTGTTCACGGAGTCCTCTGCTATCTCAAGTACTCTTGCGGGTTCGTCAAGCAGTATTGGTGACAGCAGTTTGTCAGGCACTGGTACCTCGTCTACCTCTGAGGTTGAAATCACTTCTTCTACCGATACTGAGTCCTCATCTGTTCCTACCAGGGATTCTTTCTCAACATTATATGTATCTGCTACAACCTCTAGCAATGATGTTGCCACCAGCTCCTCGTCTTACTCTGAGGTTGAAATTACTTCTTCTGCCAATTCTGAGTTCTCGTCTGTTCCTGCTGGAGATTCTTCCTCAACATCAGATGTACCTTCTGCAACCTCTAGCGATGATATTGCTACTAGCTCCTTGGACTCTGGCCCCTCCTCAACTTCTGGTGCCCCGACTACTTCAACTGACAGTAACTCCTCATCTACATCAGATGCGCCTGCTGAGACCTCTAGTGGGGCCGGCTCATCGTCTCCTGTTACATCATCCGATATACCTCAGTCAACCTCAGCTAGCACTGAACCTACCAGCACCAAACCTACCAGTACTAAACCTACCAGCACCTTAGAGGGCTCTACCGCTAGCACTGATGCAGTTCCTGCAACATCAGATACTATGGAGACATCTTCCGGTGCTACTGCTGAGACTTCTAGCAATGCTCCTGCCAGCAGTTCATCAGAGCTATCATCTACCGCAACCTCTTCGGATACCACAGAAACCTTATCCACCAACACAGAGCTTGCCAGCAGCTCTGAAGTCGCCGCTAGCACGTCGTCTACTCCCGCAGAAGAGTCCTCTCAGATATCTGCTTCTCCTTCAAGCTTTTCTGAGACATCTTCGGAAGCTCCCGCTAGCAGCTCTCCTATTGGCAGCTCATACTCCTATGTGACAACGTCCGCCGCTACAGAGCCTAGCAGTAGCTCTGGTTCTGCTGCTAGCACCACATCTTCCCCAGCTGAAGAATCTTCTCAGGCATCGCCTATAACTTCAGGGGCAGCTGAGACTTCTAATGACGTTTCTATCAGTATCTCCTCTGAAGAAGCTGGATTATCGACTCAGGAAACATCTCCCGAGCCTGCTAAGACATCTTCCGCTGGCACTGAATCTTCTATGAGCCTAGTCGACTCCTCTTCTTCTGCTGCCGAGTCATTATCCAATATTTCCTCCGGCAGCTCGTCAGGAGAGGCTAGCTCAACCGCCTCCGCCACGTCGCCTGATGTTACTGAGTCATCCTCTACCGATAATGAACCCACTAGTAGCGCAGTTGTCTCTTCTTCTGCCGCTGGGACATTATCTGATATTCCCTCCAGAAGTTCGTCAGGAGAAGCTAGCTCAACCTCCCCCGCTACATCACCTGATGCTACTCAGACATCCTCCACCGATGCTGAACCCACTAGTGGCGCAGTTATCTCTGCTTCCGCTGCTGAGACATTAGCTCCTGAGTCCTCTTCTGATATTCTTACCAGTACCTCCTCTCAAGACGCCAGCTCAACCGTGTCTGCTATATCGTCTGATTCGGCTATGATATCTTCAGCCAGCACTGACTCCACCAGAAGCATACCTGAATCCTCCTCCTCTGCTGGTGAAACATCTAATCCTGAGACCTCTTCAACGGCCCCTACCTCCAGCACTGAGCCAAACTCATCTACTGCTCAGAGTTCAATCGAGACTACTTTTTCGACAGTTGAGCGCACTTCTACCAGCTTAACCACACTTTCATCTATATCTACATCTATATCTCTAGCTCTATCTTCAGTTACATCTTCAACTATCCCTTCAGCCATATCTTCCACATCTTTAACTACACCTACACCAACATCTCTAACAGCATCTTCAACCACACTTTCATCTATATCTTTAACTACATCTTCATCTGTATCTTCGTCTCCATCTTTATCTACATCTTCATCTACGTCTTTATCTACATCTTTAACTATCACCTCAACTACGTCTTCGTCTCTATCTTCGTCTCTATCTTCGACTCTATCTTTGTCTACATCTTTGTCTACATCTTCGTCTATGTCTACGTCTTCATCTACGTCTTCATCTACATCTTCATCTACATCTTCAACTACATCTTCAGCTACCTCTACGGCAATCCCTAAACAAGTTTGCGCTACACTTCCCCAAGCCTGCCAGAATCTTGCCAGTAGCAATGGTCTCGCCCTAACACTAGTCGTTGGTGGCTGCACATCAGCACTTGGTGATTACAACACAGGTAGCGTTGCGGCCTGCACCAACAACATAGGTTTTACCGGTACTGGTACGGCTGTTGTTGCATGTCTCAATAACGCCCTTTCTGGGCACTGTATAACGACACTTCCACAGCAGTGCACCAGCATGGCTGGATTCGGGTTTATTCTAAGTGCCTTTACCCTGGGTCTTTGCGATGCTGCCCTTGGACCGTTCGGAGAGGGAGCGGCATCAAATTGCTTAAATATATTCTTGGGTAGCGGCAACGCTATTTTGAGTTGCCTCAATACGGCAATTTTTGGTTCCGCTTAGGTTAAATAAGGGAAGAGTAGCTTTTAAGAAGGATAGGCTGTAGACGATGGAGTGCTGATTTTCGTGGTGGTTTTTCCTAGAGCATTTTTCCTTCTGTAATTAGCTGGGCCTTTGGGCAGTGCCAGTGTTATTATATTTTATTTGTCGATAATAGTAAAGCAAGTTTTAGTTCTTAATGCAGGAGCAAGACCTAGAGGTACTAGCCATTGGGTTAGAGGCTTAGGCTATTGGGCATGATTACAAGGGTTTTCTTAAAGTTCTAAGTTCTCTGTGGTGATATAAGCTCTCAGCCACAAGTCCCAACTGCAAATAACACATCTGGCTCACAGCTTACACATTTTACCACCATGCCTGACCAATTACAATAGCAAAAGCTACTATCATGCTCCCAGTTCAAGCAACACAAGTTGACATTTAATAAGTTTGAAAGACGATAAAGCGAAAAATGATGCAGAACCTAATCCGACGTTCGGACGTGTAATTTACGGCCTTGATCGTCGGAAACGAAAGCCGTTTGACACTGAACAGCATGAAAAGTCAAACCATCCCTATCAACATCAAGGCTATCTAGTTCGACGTCAGTGACCCAACTGTCAATAAACGTAAATCTCAAGACTCGAAGATTTGGAAAACGATCTCTGTTCCGCAATGTTTGAGTGAAACAACTAAGTCGGGACAAGTCATCTCTAGTACAGCTGCGAATCTCAAGGTGCTCAACCTGCTCAGGAATACATTCTGCAAACGCAGGAGCAGGCGGAGTCTTGAAGAAATCAGGGTCATGTTCTCCAGTGAAGTTGTCGAGCCCAGTTAGAACCTGAACCACCACCACCAAATGCTTCAATTGCACCATCTTTCGCAGTCGAACACCCATGTACGTCCAATCTGGTACTGGGTCCCAAGCATCTGCTTCTATAGGCCATATGCCAACACAGTCAATGTGAAGTTGCTCTAGTGTCCCGGTATGTTGTAATAATGCGTCCAAGATCTCACGCGGTGTCATTGAGCTAGGACTCGGTATTTGAGGATGATGAGTATACTTAAAGATTCGCAGACATTTACACATTGCCGCAATGGACTTTAATGCTATGTTGTTGCATGTTGACTCGGTCAAAACAAGGGTGTCCAGATCCGAAGACCTCTCGGGGAACAGGTTGATTGATGTACAAGCGCTTTCTGGGATCTTCACTCTGAAACCGTGGTAGACTCTGATGTTTGAGAGTAGAAGGGGCCAAGATCCAATTGGCTTGAACGCGATGATAAGGTGCTGACCATCCCTTGATTCCTGCTTGACGTGCCTCAAGCGGGACAGCAGACATTCCGAAGGGTTTTTGTTTTCTCGCCTTTGCCTAACGGCCTTGGCTAGAACGGCCAAGAAACAACTGGGATATGGATGTTCGGGTTCGGGATAGTTCAGGGTGGTGATGTTGGGACAGGCAATGGGAAGAAGGGCGATTGATGCATCCTCACTTCCATTTTTGAGACCCTCAATAAAGTCAGATTTGGCTTCAATGTCGAGCCAATGTTCTGAGGAGAAGGTTTGGTGGATGAGCTGTTCATATACTGGCCACTCATCGTCCTTGATCCGCATGGTATCATCTGATTTGCGTTCTTCCCAAGTCCAAGCGTGTAATCTCAACTCTCGAACTTGTATCGCCAGTTCCGGCTTCGTGATAGTGATGAGGCGCAGGAACTGTAAGGTGCGATTACGCGACCGAGGACTTTTGTCGGATCCATGGCGGTCTGTGTGGCTGAAATAGATTTGTACCGAGTACGGCAGAGTGATCCCATACAAATGTTTGCACGTGAGTAGAAGTGAGTGAAGGGCTAAGAATGAGCTGCAGTCTGCTAAGTGACTTATTATGAATTTCTGAAGCTCGAGAGGGAGCCCTAGCAGTGAGGTTGGCGGTATATTTGAGCATAGAGACATTGTGATGTAAACGACGAAGGATGAATTAAGAGACTGCTGACGTGAGAGAGTATGAATGAGACTTTTTATGGACAGAGCTAGCAGGTACTCCACCGAAGTCCTCGACCAATGACAAGAGTGGAAAATGGATAATCATATTGCTAATCTTTTAAAGCATCATGGACATAAGCATCCCAGACAAAAACAAGTATATCAAGAATACCGAGCGCAGCTACTATAAATCAAGCTACGCATAATTGTCCTCGTTCCTTTTGGCAAGTCGCTTGCGTATCAAAAAAGAGCCATAGATTGTCGCGAGTGAGGAAATGATGGGTAACACAATAAACAGGCCCGTAATCGCAGCGCAAAGAATCATGGTAAATATTCCGAATCCATACGCTGCCTTTTTAAGTTCATGATCCAGACTGTCCGAGTGTGCTGATAATGTCACACTGAACGCCGTTAGAATAATAACAATAATGCCAAAAGCGGACACTGCGTTGTTATACTGGTCCATGTAAGGCACATAACTTTCGGTCAATGCATGGGGAAACCCTTGAAGGATGCTGGATATGGAGAACTTGTAGGGTGAATATCGGTAAATGCTATCAAGACGATTTAATCTCAACTCGCCGTATTGGAACCGCTTATCCATCGTGTTGGAGTCCTTGGGGTTGAGATTGGGTAGTATCTTTCGAGCAAATTCTGTCCAAGCTCGATAATTGAGGTTCTCATTGACCAGGCGGCATTCTTGGGCTACCTGTAGGTCGTGACTGAAGCGAATAAGGCCGCAGTAGGAGTACAGCAGCCCGCATGCTGCTCTGTGTAATTGAGGGTGGCAGGAAATGTTGGTCTCCCAGAATTCGTAGTTGAGCAGAAAGTCTGGGAGCGGTTTTACAAATATCCTCGACTTGGCCCAAACAAGATGAAGATCTAATTCCTCTGCGATTACGATCTCGCGGCGCAGGAATTTCTGATAGTACAGGGATCGTGGAGCCCCATGGACAGCGATGAGCCATAGCATGCTGTGTATAGCATTAAATCGCGAGAGATCGAAAAAGGCACTGAGAAATCTATGCACATCGTCTTTATCTTCATTGCTCAGTAGCTGAAGTTCCCTTGCTAGGGGAGATATGTCGTTGAAGGCTGCAGGGATGACTATCTCATCTTGAGCTATCAAGGAAGATGTCGGTGGGAACGGGGGCGTGAATGCTGGCGACGAAATGTTGGTGCTGCTTTTGGCCATGGAGAATATGGTACAACGATATTTATGGGAAGATATTGGAATTGTAGTCAAATTAATTTCTTGTGAGGTTTGTTCATGACTTGAAAGGGTGCCGTGAGTGACATCGAGCCACAATTTATGGTTTATGGAATTACTAAGATCCGTATAGCTGACCACGTTATGACTCCAAATTTATGCAATAACGCGGCCCCAGTTACATCACATTATCGCACGTGTTAATCGCGAGGGGTATGTACACCAACTCTCTCATTTATTGATTCTGTGCTATTCACGAGTGAGAGTACGTCGCAAATATGACTTAATATTTTTGAGGCTAGGAGACATGAGCCATTTGAAAGTGTGTAAATATCGCAGGTGTGACATAATTCGCGGAACTGAACATAGCGTCCTGTTGATCTTGGTCGGAAAAGCCATTTCAGTAGTACCCATTTCGAGTTGGACTTGCGATCGGCAAAACAGATACCATCAACCGACGATCAAATACCATATAAGCTTAACATAGTACTTATTCGCCACTGGAATTCAGGTGGATGACTGTGCACCGCTATAAACATGATGCTACGATGAGGCATTTCCCTGCATGCCACATGAAGCAGATTGAGGGGAAGCGGGCTCAAGCAAAGAACCGCAACTGATTTAAATAATATGGCTAAGGCTAGCGAATAACCACAAAGTAAAGAAGCTATTGATATATGGCACTTGGGGTGCGGCAACTTTTGGCCTGCTTCAATTCCAGATAAGAAAACTTCAAACACACTACAGGCAGCATACCAACCACTCATACAATTATTCTCCTGTTCTCGCTCAGTGAACTCCTTTGAGACCTCTTCTGGCTCGCCTTTTCCATGCCTTCCTTTATCAATAATCTAAATTTTCCCAATCACGCACCGCTTATCTCCAAGCTTCCTCCCGCCATATCTTGGTGATCCTTTATCCAGCCCATCTTTACCCTCACACGAGTCCAGCATCTCGAACATGGCCTTTCTGCAGCGATTCGGCTTCCTCCCCCTGGTTCTGAGAACCTCCATCACCCTGGTCGTTTTTAACCCAGTCAGCGCTGTAGACAAAACCCGTGAGCTTTATGCCAGTCGTGGAACTGCCGAATGATTTCGATCTTCCTTGCAAGTGTCGGTTTTCGATGAGTGTTCCATGGTTCAAAGAGTTGAACAGTCCATCTATTCTTGATGCGATGTTGGCTTTATAGTCTTTCAATATGTTGCTAAAATATCTGTGGTTCCGCAAGTTCAGGCATCACAGTAGAATCGCCACTCACGATAGGAAACAGCAAGTTTCAACCGAAAATTCCACCCCGTTTCTCTTGGCGCAAGCCGATATTATCGTTCCCTCCAGCTTCTGATTCAGTTATTGGTCGAAGTGAGCCAACCAATACCATGCCTCGGGGTATTTGTTTCCAGTTAGTCCTCATCACCCGTGCTAGCAGCCTCAAGTTTAACCTCAAGGCCAGCAAGTTGCCAAATTGCATGAAGTAAAGTTAACTCCTATGCAAAGCTTAATCATCGAGGCGGATATTGATCACGACAACGGTGAGTAATTTATCCATCCCGATTTATCCACCAAGGTTTGGCCTATGCTTGATATGTTTCGTTGAGGTATCATAAGCTTTATCTCTCAATCAAATCGTTCCACAACATTAATACAAGCTTTGTGATTCAGTATAAAAAGCCATTACTGACGATACTTTCTCTCCCTTTTCTATTCTTTTCATCACAGCTTCCTCTCATCAAGCTCTTACACCACCACCAGTATCAAACCACAAAACCAACGCCCTTCATCCCAGTGTCTCGGTCGTTTATTCACTAGCTGAACCGCTATGAATTACCGTCTTCTAGCAGTCCATTGGTGTGCCACGGCACTTATTAGTACAGTCTTTATCGGCGATCCGATCATGAGGGCCTTTGTTCGAGGGATTGAAACCGGCGAAATCACCCCCTATACGTGTATGCTGGACTACATGAATCGTGCCGCTTATACGGCTTTTTTATTTTTGACCGTACTTTGATTCGATCACGTTCTTGTCGATTACGAGGACCCGTCCGTCTGGAAGAAACTCCCGCCCATCTCCTTTCCAGCAAGGAATCATTTACTCATTTGCTGGTCCCTTCACAGCGAAATGGGAACTCTAGTATGGAGTCGGTGGCATGACCTACTATGCCTATGGATTACTAGAGGTATGAAGGAACCTATGATTGCCTTTTGAAGGGGCTCTATACTAATATGGGTACTGCAGTTACGACCATGGTATAGAGGTTTTCTCCAGCTAGGGCAACCTTTCTTCAGAATCGCATATTCCAGTAGTGAGTGGCCCTCTATCTTGATACTGGGGGCTATCTTGATCACTTCTACCTTTTTTCATAAACAGAGCAATACTAGTTACTTGGATGTCGATGTCGCTGCGGCTTGTTTTATTGATAGTTTCTTCATCTCGAACTCGATTGACTTCATTGTCTCTATGAGAATAAGTCGTCATCGAATCCAGTCTCCCCGTTGCAAATCATGAGCTTTAAGCTATACTCAGGACGCTCCATGAATTTAAACTAATATTACCGAAGTTATTGACACCTCACAAGTTCCTCCGTGGCGATCGCAGGTGTGAAGAATTGATGATGTCAGCTTTGACTAAGGTATTCGCGACTGTTACATCAGGGCAGGTTTCACTAAGGCAGAAAAAACGCCAGATTTCGTGCCTTTCATTGGTTCTCTCTAAGGCCTGGAAGGATGTCTAGGTCAGTGACTTTCTGTCTACAGTCCTTCTAGTCTTGATTTCTTGTGTTCTTCGTAAAGCCTCTTATGATTTACATTAAGACTACGTAATTGAATCACTTTTCCGTGGTCGGAGAGAAGAAAGTCCAACAACCAGATATTTTTTCATTGATATGGACTCAACAACTAACTAGATCCCAAGAAATGCTTGCCAAGAAGCGTGAGTGGTAATGTCCGAGGGCGGCTTGGCCAGAGCCATCCCCAACCAGAACCGGCAGAAGCGAATCATTCCAAATCTCATATCAATCTCCAATTCATTCATCCATCGCGCAGTAAGGATCGTAAAGGTTTCATTTGTCAAGTGATCGTATATCTTCATGAATATCGATGTGATGTAGTCAGTGATCCTCAAGTGCCGAGGTCACCATGATCGATGGAGGCGTAAAACCATTTACCAGCCGAAGTTGTTGGTGGTCTTCTTGATGGTGATGGTGCCACCGCCAACGTTGAAGTTGCAGCCCTGTTGGCCGTTCTATATCAAAGTTAGCAAATCGCAGCCAGGTATGGTATGTCACTTTACTCACGTTGTTGTTGCAGCACATCTGGATACCGTTGCAGATACCTCCAATACCACCGTTGGTGAAAGTGACACACTCAACATCGGCGTTCTTGCCGGTGGAGGCGCAGCAGTAGAGAGACTGGTCGTTACCACAATTGTTCTGCTGGTTAGGGCTATTGATGACCTTGGGGGGAGG
>JABSSZ010000646.1:0-39485 GCA_013755755.1 Fusarium sp. NRRL 25184 | reverse complement strand
GGTTGTGGGTGTGGAAGTAGGTAGAGTAGTGGTGGTTGTCTGGTTCAATACGGCAGGGTTCAGGAATACTCCCTCGGAAGCTCCATTAGTGGTGTTGTCTTGGCCCTGGGACTGCTAGTCGGGGTTGGAGACGTCACCAAACAGGTTGTTGTAAGGGTCTCGGGGGTGGAACTCGGGGCTCTGGGGAGGCTGGAAAGGGGCATCTTGAGTCTCTTGAGATGCCACGGCGGGAGAATATGGCATATCTGCAAGGCTCACATTAGGTGCGGCAGGAGGCCAGGTCGAGGCAGGCCCAGTAGCGTTAGAAGAGTTGAAGTCTGAACAGCCAGCAACAGGGAACATAGTGGTGTCGTTACCAGTAGTAGCATTGGGGTCCTGAAGGTTGTTTTTAGGGAGGTCTTCAAGACCGGCAAAGATATTCAGAGGGACGTCGTCCGAAAAAGCCGGAATATCAGCTTGGGACATGCCTTCGGTCACTCCCGCGGTCTGCCTGTTCACGGCATCGACGTCGATAGAAGAGTCTATTCCCGCAATCAGCATAAGAAGACTGCGATCAGTGTAGTTCAACTCACCACCAGCTCGGAATCGCTCAATGAGACCAGCGCGCTCAGCGTCCAAGTCTCGGTTGTACGGGTTGGGAATTTCAGCAACAAAAGCCGTAATGTCAGTCTGCTCTGCGAGAGGTCGATCGAGCTCGTTGGAGACTTTGCGCAGCTGGGTGCCTTGTTCATCGTCTTGGGGAAATATGGAGGCCTCATCAAATGGCTCAGACAAAGTTTCTTTGTCTCTGGGGGACAGATCAGTTTGGAAAGTCTTTAAAATGTCCATAACGGGGACAGACAGATAAGGGTCGATCATATGGGCCATGGAAGCATTGGCTTCGGTCTCAGCCGGCTGGTCTTGAGAGGTGACAGCAGAAGCATCCTCACCAACAAGCGATGCGACAAGAGCAGAAAGACCGTAGTCAAGGGTTTGGACAGCGCCGGAATCAGAGACTGGAGTCAATGGGGACTCGGAAGAGGCAGGGTGCGAGGAGGGGAATGGAACACAAGGCTCAGTATCGAGGGGCAAGTCCTCGTAAGGGGTATTTCTGGCATCAACAAACATGGGATCGAGGTCAGCAGAAATCTCAAAGCTGTGGTCGTTGGTGATGACAAAGTCCTCGGTGGTCTGGAGGGCGATATCGTCCGAGGAGTTGAAAGATTGGGGAGTGAAGTCGTCGCCAAGGTCGTTGGCCGTGAGTTGATCGTTAGTAGTTTGGGAGGTGAAGCTGCTCTCTTGAGCGATTTCAAGAGTCAAGTCACCGCCAGTGGTAGGTGGTTGAGTGATGCCAGCAGTGAATGACTGGGTGAATTCACTGTCAAGGATAACTTGGGGAGGGAATACGCTCATCGAAGGTTGCTGATTGAAGGCGTAGCCGCCAGGAAGATGTGCAGCGAGGGCAGTGTCACTCTGGATAGTGAAGGGGTCGTTGGAAGCTTGAGCGATAGGACCGTTGTTCAGAGAGGGCTGAGCGCCGAGAGTAGTGGCAAGTTGAGCATCGCCAGCGACGTTGGGAGTAGAAGTAGAAGCAGTAGTAGTAGTAGTAGTAGTACCCTTGCGTCGCTTCTTGTTGACGATGTTCTCGGATGGGGTTTTGAGAACTCTAATCTGACTTGTAGCCTTGGATTTCCTGGTCCTCTTTCTAGACTTTGAGTTCTGGATGGGCTCACCAGTCTTGGCAGCTTCCTCCATTGCAGTCTTCTTCTCAGCTCGAATCTCTGTCAGCATTCTGTTGATCTCTTCGGCGTCGAATTTCTTGGGTCCGGGGAGGTAGTAGACTATCAAACCTGATCAGTATCGGTGATTCACAATAATAGCAAGAGCAGGAAGAATGAAGCGAGGATTAAAACTTACTGTTGTAGTCATCACCTTCGGGTGTGATAGGCAACCCATTCTCATCGCGAATCAATCGGGGGTCTTCGGGGTCGATGCGAACGACGCGGCGTTTGCTGGGGAAGACTTGCTCGCCCTTGTCCTCGGCCTCACGAAGCTTCTTTTCCTTTGGAGTTACCTTCTCGGGTCCATCAGAGCGCCGAGGAGCAAAGAGACCAGGAGCATAGACAGGCGCCTTGGACCAATCCTCGAAAGATGAAAAGCCATTTGAAGAAGCTGGGGTAGAAGGCTCCTCTGCTGAAGAGTCCTGGGTAGGAGAATTTTGGGCAGTTGATGGCTGATCATCAAACAAGTTTGGGATATCGACCTTAAGAGAACCATCAACAAGGAATTCTTGGAGTTTGTGTTGAGGGGGAGGAGGGGCATGAGGTCTGACATCCTGGGGGAGAAGACGCGCACGAGGGTTCATTGCGAGGTTAGTGTTCATCACCCTTGAGACTTGAGTCAAGGAGCTGTCCCTCTGAGTCACACGAGGACGTCGCTCAGTCATGGAGTTTGGGTTAGCACTCAGGGCCGAAGCAGTCTGCATGGTGTTGCCGCCCTGAGAACCAGAGGACTCAGCAGTTGGAGACACAGCAGTAGGAGACTGGGCCGCAACAGGCTCGTCTGTAGAGGTCTGTGCTATAGGAGATTGAACAGAAAGGAATTGTGCAGTAGGATTCTGAGTAACCGAGGACGGCACAGGACGAGACTGAGTAGCAGAAGCTTGGGCAGCAGGTGTTCCAGGAGTAGAAGTACGAGGGCTAGGAGTTTGGTTTAGCTGCTGCATTTGCTGCATCTGAAGAGCTGGTCCGTGTTGGGAGTTGAACTGGGCAGAGGACCCAGACTGTCGCATCATCATGCTATTGATGATGGCTTGTTGCTGATTGATGCGCATCTCCATCTGCTGCATGTGCGCGCGCATTTGAGGAGTCATGTTGGATTGCATGTTGGCCATGAAGACGGCACTCTGCTGAGGCAAAGGCTTGTTCTGAGCGGGAGTGAAGGAGGGTGCAGTGGCGCGAAGACCAGACATCTGCTGAACGAAACCCTGAGAGTCGTTCATGGCAGAAGCTTGGGTGTTGCTCATGAAGGTACCCTGATCATTTACCATTGAAGGAGTAGAAAACAAAGGGGGCTGCATGCTCAGGTCGTTCATGAGAGGCATTTGAGCATTGCCCATGACCGAGTTCTGCATGTTTCCAAGGAACTGGTTCTGGTTGGTGGACATGAAGGGGGTCTGAGACTGAGTGAAGCTCTCAAAGCTGGGGTTGCCCGAGGCCATGTTGGGAGAAGAAGAGGAGTTATGGGCCCACTGAGGGTTGAAGTGGTGAGGCCCAACCACCATGGGACTACCAGTGTTGGTGTTGTTGTTTGAATTCTCAGAAGGAGAAGTGAAACAACCAGTCATCTGGTTAAGGTTTTGGTTCTGCTGCATCTGGCCGAGGCCATTCTGATTCTGCTGCCACAGCAATGTTAGATATGAAATGCTTCGGGGGGGATTGAATGAGAGCAAGCTTACCATGAACTGAGCAAACTGCTGCTGCTGCTGCTGCTGCTGCTGCTGCTGAAGGTTGTTGAACTGGAATGCATTTCCGTTCTGTGCCATGAAAGGCTGGTTCTGCTGCGAAAAGTGTTAGTCGCTTTTCATCTCATTTCGTGTGCGCATGTGTATCATATGCGGAGAGATATCTGGTAACTTACCTGGCGAGAAGCCCCCTGCTGGTTATTTCCCTGGGCCATATTGGCCATGTTGGGTTGACGAGAAGACATGATAAAAACCGCTGCTTCAAAATAGAGAAGTATATCTCGAGAATCCTGCTGGTTGTAAAGACGCTTTGAGCGATCTTGGAGCAGAGTCGACAATTGTGAAATAGCTGAAAGCTGAAGCTGAGATCAAATAATCAAGACTACTAAGCAGAAAAGACTTGAGAATCGTGTAGAGCGAGGAGGATATCTCGATGAATGAAGTGGTGTGTAAAGAGTAGAGAAGATGAAGTTGCCGCAAAGAGAGCTGGTTGAATCTCCACGACGCTCAAAGTCTCTCAGGTCTGTGTATTCTCACGAGAAGAAACAAGATTCAATAGACGAAAGCGAAGAGTGAAGAGCGAAGAGCGAAGAGCGAAGAGCGAAGAGCGAAGAGCGAAGAGCGTAGAAATGAAGCTGATATCAGATTGTTGGAAGATGCTGCGAAGCTGGAGCTGTGTGCACGAAATCTGACGTTGGTAAGGAGAGAAAGAGAGGAGGAGTGCAAGTTGGAGGTGAAAACTTTTCTATATAATCGAGTCCGAGCCTCGGCACTACTAAAGTGCTTGCATGTTTGAATAGATGGGGGGCAGTTGGCAGTGCAAACGGCCGTCAAGGGCCGTCAAGGACCAACATGTTGTCGCTTAGCCAGCCCAGCAGCTGTCAACACTTGCAGACATTTCTCTGAGCTCTCTAAGCCGCTGAGATAGTTACTTGTCGAGAGCTGTATTCTCCTTGGTGCTGAGACATCGTGCTACTGCTGTTGATTGAGTATCGTGGAGTTGGTGACTTTGGTGTTGTTGAATTTTGGGCATACGAGGATTTATACTACGAGATATCACTACATGTCAAAACACAAAGACCAAATCTACTCCTCTCACCCCATAATCAGAGACCATTCATCTCGTTCTTGTCAATAGATAAAACACTCTGCATGTATCTTGACTCAATGGTGTTGAGTTGCTCCTCATTGTACCGGCCCTTACACTGCCATCGGCCCGCCCTTTGATATTGTCGGCTAACGGCAACGCTTTGAGCTATTGTTCCTGCGCTCAATAGAGCTGTTCGAGATTGCCCTACTTTCTTGGAAGTGAGCCCGAGTTGCTGAGGGATCCGCATGCCAAATTGTTGCTCCCTATCCGTATAGTCTTGTCTGCATGTCATTGTATCAAACGGCGGCATTGCAAACGCGGCAAAGACAGTACAAGTCTCCGTAGAGTGAACCTCCAAGCACAGGTTATCTTCTCTAACTGAAGAAACAACTGCAGGCAATCATTTATTCGAATCACCACGAGTTTACGGGACTGTGCGTTGCGGTTCTGTGGTACAATGTCAGCGGCTGGCAGGCTTAGAGATGGCATTCACTAGCCAACTACAGGTCAACCCCCGCTGCGAGGCCACGGCCGTCATCGGCGCACGTCGAGACGAGCTTGCATATCCATTACGTGTTGGATCAATTCACATAAAGTGGTTGCGGGAATGTTAGTGGGGTTGGATGAGTGGCCCAAAGCCAAGTATTAATATCTATGTGTATCCGTATGGCCAAAACAAATGAAAACCCACGTAACGATTCCCTTTGGATTCTTCTTGGAATTCACGTTTCGATGTTTCTGATAAACCAACTGAATTATGACCTGCCTGGGTGCTCGAAATGCATCGAATTATCAGGATTTGGTATTCAATAAACACACGATGACGCCTCCTTAAGCAACTTCCTGGACCATCTTACCTGGTGCCAGTTTAGATGCAGGCTTAAAAACCTGACCGGCCGGGCTGTCAAGCATCTCTTCTGTCACTGCCACTCGAACGCCATTTTTGTTGCTGACCCACCGAACGAAGACAGGATCAGGCTTGTTCGAGTCTTCTGAACCGCCTGCGCCAGCAGCTGCAGCCTTGCGGTTGATCTTGGGAGCTTGCTTTTTAAGGAGTTTGTTGATCGTTTCCATCTGTAATCTGGGGTCAGCACACATTCACACCTTCTGTTTAATTCAATTCTAAGCTTACCTTTACTTCCTCATTTCGCTTTTCACTCAAGTTGCGGCGTCGCCGGGCCATCTCCTGCCGACGCATGGACAATTCCTCAGCTGTGAAAACCTTCTTCGCTTGTACCTCTGCGAACATCGATTAGTATTGCAAATGTAAGCATAAGTACTAGACTCACCATCTGACAGCTTCATGTACTGATGCGCGTTGTCATCTTCAAATCGAGCTCGTTGCCGCTTCGTCATTTTGGTGAGATCGATAGACTCGTCTGGGTTACCATCATCATCGTCGTCGTCGTCATCGCCTCCGTCGCCTTCATCTTCTTCCTCCTCCTCATCTTCTTCGTCTTCGTCATCCTCATCTCCTTCTTGGCCTGCGACTTCGATCTCCTCGCCTTCAGCATCCTCATCACCATCGTCAGCCATGGTCTCATCACCAAAACCCATAGTCTCGTCTCCAGCGTCGCTATCAGCGGGGTCACTAAGCTCCTCGTCGTCGTCGTCGTCATCATCATCATCCTGAATGACCTTGGCAGCCGATGCTCGAGGTGCTGGCTTGGACCGGGCTGGTTTGGAAACAGTGATGGTCGGGGGAGCTAAATCCATATCGATATCCCCCTCAGCATCCTCCTCACCCTCAGCATCAACATCCATTTCATCGTCATCATCTTCCTCCACCTCTATCTCTGCCTCCTCTTCCTCTTCTTCATCTTCGTCAGGGCTTGAGTCAACCACATAACTTTTCTTAGCTCCTCGATTCCGCTTTCCAGACACGATTTCTCCACCTTCAAAGCCACGCTCCCCGCGTGTAGCCTGTCGTAGTTTGTTGGAAGGAAGTTTGACAGTCAAACTCAAATGACGATCGCCACCTGGTGATGAGGCATCATCTCGGGAGACGGATACGCCTGAGGCGCGACCAGATCGTCGTGACGACATGCTTCTTTCGCTTCTTTCTGGAGAGTCAGCCCATCTGGCATGAACAGAAATGACTTCATTGGCCTTGGTGGCCGCTGAGCGACGTGGACGCGAACTCATGATGATAGATGTCCGCACTGGCGGGGCCTAGGGTGGATGGTAAAAACAAGATAAGGAAAGTGGGAAATAATTAGTGGTATGCGAAGTGAAGGGTGGGTTGTATTTGTATCAGGATAGAGTTCAAGGAGTCCTGGGGTCCCAGGGAAGATCGCGAAAACTTAAATATGTGAAGTTAAATGAGTTGGATGACAGGAAAGGAAAGTGATTGGAAGACAAGTTTGCAGTTTTTGGTGTTGACAAGGCTGAAATAAGCTCAATTCGTTGGGGCAAGCACGACTGGAGTGAGACAGCAGGAGCAGGAGCAGGAGCAGGAGCCAAGAGCCACCTAACAAGGGATTGGCTGGAAGGAACAGGCAGGGCCGGCAAGTACAGCTCGGATGTTAGGTTGGTGGCGAGATAGGATAGGATAGGATAGGATAGGTAGGACAGGACAGGCTGGAGTCTGGACTTTTGTAGTGTAGGTAGGTACCTAGTAGGTAGTGTCGGTGACCCTTCATTGGTGTAAAGACGACTTGAGCTTGAAGCTTGAAGGATGCGAGGCTGAAGATAAACGGCCAACTAATGCAATTTGTCCTGCAACCAGTCAAGCCAATCGATCGATCAATCAATCAGCCGACCAAGGACTGACTAGGTACCTAACTACCTTACGTGAGACCTCTCGTCTGTGATTACCGCTGAATCAGGGATTCCTATAAGCGGGATCCTGCACGTGGCTGAGGATCATCAGCCAGTCCAGGAATATCCTAATCCTATGATAGCCCAGACAAACTGCGGATATCAAAGGCCAATACAGAATAGCTTAGGAGAGAAGCTTATCCTCACCGGTCGCATTGAGAGAATCGGGGGACAGCCACGGAAAGGATTACAGAGACGGACGGGACTGGGTTGACGGAATTGGTGTTGTTTTGCTGCGACCAAACAAAGGGAGAGACCACCAAGAGGGAAATTCACAACTCACCTGTTACAAATTTTGAATGCCTTGGTATTGGTCACACCACACCAGCTTGTCGCCGATTAACTTTCACTTGCCTACTTGTTTGCCCTTTAGACGGCCAGCAGTTGGTAATTGGGTTTTAGCCGCTTCCAATCGCTTCACCCCGAACAGGGTCTGACTGAGCCAAGAGCTGGAGACACAAGCGCAATCGCTATTCCAGGGCACAAGCACGCAAGTTGCTTAACTTGTTGGGACCGACAGACGATGCAGTACGAGGTGAGTGAGGCGAGCGCCGTTACACGTTGTTGCTGCGTCCTGCTCCTGGCGGTAGAATTGCCTGCCACGATGAGATTGGCTGATAGGAGACGACGGCGCTGAATCTTTTTGGTGCAAGAACTTAATGGCGCGTTTCCGGTGTCTTGAGTAGAACGTGGAAGGGTGGTGCGGATCGAAGTTGCAATTATTGAGTTGACTCCAGACGCTCAACAAAGTCTTTGATGGTAGGCGATCGTTCACTTTGAGATATTGTCTGGAATTGATGTTCTCAGGTGAATGCGCGTTCTGGCCGTGCTACCGTTTAGTACATACGATCCCGTTCTATTTCCAGTAACGGCTCCAGTATTAAACGGAATGGCTACCGTAACGTATACTGCGAGTCTGGCCTGCTCAACGGCATCAACACGTATCAGTATATGTTTCTTGGGCCCTTCACTATGAGGAGGCTTTTCGAGTAGGGTTTGCGAGTAAAGGTTTATTTTCTAATTGAATAACATGGCTTGATGGCGGTATCATATTTCCAACATAAGTTACCTCTTTACACAATCAGATAGATTAGTAGGTACTGTTTCCTCGCCACAAGAAACCCCATACTCACAATGGAAGCAGCCTAATAAGGTACTGATGTAGACTCCACCGTTATCGGCAGGAGTACCGAGGCATGTGCCTAGTACCTCGCCGAACCTTGCCTACACCTCGGAAACCACAAACATTTCCCTTCCATCCTCTATTTCAACGTTTCCTTTAATCTTTCAGCATTGCAACCAGTCGCGTGACTCTATCGAACATGAGCGACTCAGATTCCAATCCCACCATCCCAAGCTGGCAGAAGGCGCAATCCGACGAGACCGATAGTCAAAACACCGAACCGGCCCCGACACCGTCCGCGAGCAGCTCAACATCAGAAGTTGATGCGCCAGCGGTAGAAAGAACAGCAGAAGAGACCTCGCCGCCGGAAAATGCAACAGACGATCAAGAAAGACTCGAGGTTGCGAGACGCTTTCTCGAGAATGATGCTGTGCGACACGCGCCTCATGAGAAGAAGGTCGAGTTCTTGAAGTCCAAAGGCATTGACGAAGCCGAAATACACGCGCTTCTTGGCCAAGACGGATCCACAACAGAGACAGAGGTTTCTATTGCTTCTTATCTTGCTTCCAAGTACTATGCTGACATTTTCAAGGCGCCAACCCCAGAAACAACCAATTCTTATGCTCCAACACCCACCGAAACTCTCCCTCCAACACCAGCTTCCCATCCGCCCGTCGACCGACCCCCAGTCGTCACATACCCTGAATTCCTTGCGAAGGCACCCCGTCCCCCTCCTCTCGTTACAAAGGAGCGTCTTTTCAACGCCCTCTACGCAGTCACTGGCCTTTCCACCCTCATCTATGGCACAAGTCGCTACGTTATTCGGCCTATGGTTGACAGCCAGGCCGAAGCTCGTACAGATTTCCACGACCTAACCTCGCGAAAACTCGATGCCCTCGTCGCAAAGCTTGAAAAGACCGTCTCCGAGGTCCCCCCCAAGAAACCTATCGCCGCAGTCGAGGAGGAAAGCGATGCTGAAGACCCTACGGAGATGTTCCACAGGGACATGGGCACTCAAACTACATTCCCCATAAGCTCTGTGACAGCGATGACAGACTCCAAGAATAATGAGTCAGCTACCAAACATAATACCAATCAACTAGCTAGTTTGAACAAGACTCTTTCTGGCCTGAAGGATGAGTACCGTTCCCAGAGCGAAGGCATGGATAAGATCAAAACTGCTGTTGATGTGCTACGGGATGACCTCGACACAATGACGTACACTGCGTATCCCGATCACAGTACTGGCTATGACTTGTACGGCCGCTCACGCAAGCCTGAGCCAGATGACGAAATCCGCAAGGTGCGGGATAATATCCGGCGTGTGAAGGGAGTCTTGCTAAGCACGAGAAACTTCCCTGCCTCGGCACGATGATTTATTTCTGAAACTAGGTTCTAAAAACGGCAATTCATATCATCTGTGTCGCTCTCGAAAAAGCTTTCATAATGTACAATTAGTCTTTACAATACTCCATCGTCATACATTACCATACCAATATACCCCCTGCACATCCATCCATCATGGTATCTCGTAGAAATGAACTCCTCCATGCGGCATACCCTAGTTATTTGCCTCCTTGGCTCTCCTCTCTAAGCCCATATCAGGTCGCTCAGGGACTTCGATTGAATGTTTGGAGAAAAAGGCTGGCCACGGCATAACCCTAATATGCTCGAACCCACGGCCTTCTTGTACCTGCTCATCGTACCACTCCAGAGTCGGTCTGAAGACAAAATTCATCGTTCTTCCGCGGTATCCCTCACTCCTTTTATTTGCGCAATGCATAAAGAGGCGGTTTTTGCACTTGGTCAGCCGATCCATATTCTTCCCACGAGGCGCATGAAAAACAATCTTCAGGTCCTCATCTGCCACATCATTTGTATCCGTAGGCTCATCAAGGTCCATTGCCTCTGGAGAGGATGGCCATGATCTGCTGGGCGCATTCCCTGGTCTGACTTCCCTCCATCCCCGAGATATCATTCCTCGCGGTGCGAGTGGAATAGATGCCTTCAGATTCTTCATAAGAAGCTGAAGCTGGTGGATAGTGATATCGACAGGGTCAGTAAGCCCCTGCGGAATCACATCAGGTCCCCCGATCCATACTTTCAACAGCGGCACTCTGTTGCAGGGCTCTCCAGCAAGCCGTATCATTTCTCGTTGTGCTTCAATAAGTTCCCCATCATAAACGTATGAATCATTGTCCGGCAATTTCATGACAGGGTCCCATATTATCAACTCCATTGCACGCCATGGCTTCTTGAATATCTCATTAGGTCTATACACAGCAATCCACGGCCGTCGGTTCTTGTTTGTGGCTTCTCGATTGTCGCCGTACTTCCAGGATCCTTCAATCGTGTAGCAGAAGGCCACACCAGTATTGATAAAGGTGTGGCCATGAATCTTTCCATTGAAATAGTCAAGACATCTATCATATGTTTCGAACTCGGGAATATCAGGTGCCATGTCCACATTCCAGTAAGAGACGGGGTAAGTGAAGACTGTCTGGGGGCCCCAGTCCCTGTCCCTGATATCGTGTTCTAGTTGTCGTAGGAACTGCTTGAACGATACAGCGTCATCGCGAGGGAGTAATTGGAGTCTTTTCTGAGGTGTTCTCTCCACAGCTGATTGATTCTGCGCGACAAGGGAGGAGCCGGCAGGGTTAACTTTTCCCCAAACATCATCTGGGTTGCCCAAAGTTGAGGGAGTATATTGGGGGATCCGGATCTGGTGAGTGAGTCTTTGAATGCCAGCATTAGGGCTTGATCCGAGCACGGTGAAATGCCGATACTGGTCCAAATTCAAAATAGACCACCACCCGAACCAGTTCACAAGGCTCTGCTCATCGTTGCCATCAATCGAATCAGGGGCGAACACCAGAGCTGGTTGGTCATCATCCGAAGGTCCCGATATCTCTCTGACATGTTGCGAGCACTTAAAAAGGGCATCGATTTCTTTCTCGGCTGCTGCTTTGTCCTCTTCACGTACTCGGGTACTCTCTAAATGCGTCTCCCAGTCTTCCCTGACCACAACAGCTACCTCGTGAACCCAGTTCTCAAACTCGGCACAAACGATGAGCGTAAAAGCGCCGCGATGTTGCAGCCAATATTTGTAAGCCCACTTGAAGAAAGCCCAGGCCTGCTGAGGCTGTGAGATAACAAAACTGGGGGTAACTAATACAGCCTTTTTCTGTCCGCAGATAGTTTGCAGAGTGACATCCCCAATCCGGCATGGTTGACCAAGAGAGGGATAAAAGGGTGAAGGTTGCAGAGATATGGAAAAGAGGCGAAAATTGAAGTTTGGCAAGTTGTGAAGGAGAGTCCAGACTGAAGGAAACAGCCGCGTGGCCCATATTGCTTCTTCATGCACGATGACCACGCCTTGGTCTAGCTTCCTGAAGCTAGCCCAGTGTCCAGGTGTGAGGCTAGAAAGCAACCTACACTGAGGGTTGCAACTTCGCAGCCATCCGCTCAGAAACTGAGCTTCTTCCACAGCATTCGTTGGAAATGCCAGGAAGAAGTTGTGGTTGCTATAATCCATGAGGGCCTTTTCTGGTAGTAATTGCTCATATTGGAATCCCAAAAGCCGGTTGAAAACTGTTGGTATCATTCGTGGCAGAACATCGCCACCGCCAACGCCCTCTGGAAGTACAATCGGCGCAAGCGAGCGCGTTGTCAGGTGAAGAGAAGGCCGAAACAAGTAATAATGTAGCAATACAGACTCTTTAAACGATGCATATAGGAAGATGCACAGTTCTTGGTGATATAGGAGAACCCCCACAGACCTTACACAGAGCCAATTCGCAACTGTAGCCAAGCTATCTGAGTCGCCATTGCTTGTCACTGAGCCGGTGCCCAACTTGGCAGCAGCCAGGTCACTCTCTTGAGGCCAGAAGTCCTGCGTCATACAAGAGTGTGTGAAAATTAGGATGGGGTGCTGTTCAAAGATACCCGACCAAGGCTGCCCATTCTGATCCTCGTCTCTTTCAAAAACAACCGAGAATGTTTCCCGACTTCCTGGGCCAAACTGCACCTCTGTGGCGATGGATTTGTTAGAAGAACTCGATTCATCATTCATAACAGGGGCTCTCCCATCCCAACGTTCTTGGTTGTTTGAAGCCTTTGTCTGGAAGGTCGACTCGGATTGTGGCCCAGTGTTTGACTCTGCTTCAGGAGGGTCATCTTCTATTTTAATTGGTGTCGTCGCTCGAATGAGAGAATCCTCACGTAAAAAAAGACTTTCCTCTCGCTCTCCACGGGCGGAAATCATTACCTCTTCAACGGTGCCCCAACTAATTGACTTCTTGGGCTTTGACTTTGGGGCCTCGGTAATGATGTCAGCAGAGTTCTTATTTTGTCGGATGGGTTTAACTGTTTCATTCGGGATTTCGGGACGCAACGGTAAGGCTGTGAGACCGCCGGCAGATCGCTCTGCTGGGTTGAGGGAGATGAGGTCTGTCGGTAGTCTTGCAGGTGCAGCGCTTTCTCTGTCGCGACCTGCTTTTTCTATGATCCTCACATATCGTGGCTTCAAAAGCTTCGACTGTTTGGTGGAATCTTTAGCAGCTTCAGCGAGAGTTGTGCGCTGCTTTCTCACTGTGCCCCCTGAAAATACGTTTCCTGTGAAGGCTTGCGCAGGCCGGGTCTTGCGAGCCTTTGTCGGTTGCCCCTTGCGTAGGTGACTATCGGTACGCTTTATCGGTGCACGAACGCCGAACTTTGATGACAATAGATTGCTTGAAGCCACTGGCTTTTGTGGCGGTCTCTTATTATCAGCAAGGACTTTACTTGGTTGCCGTCGCAGTGGTGGCTTCTGACTGTTTGAGGGTGTGGATGAAATCGTAGTTGTAGTCGCAGCTAAGTTCGTTGGCGGTCGTGGAGGCTGATGGACAGATGCTATGCTGTTTCGACGACTGCTTTTTGGAGAACTATCTTCACTTAAGCTTGCGGAAGCTCTTTGTGTTTTGTCGAAAGAATGTTGAGACAGCTGTCCGATCTCAGCATCCATATCAATGTCTGTGACTACAGACGGACTGGAGACGACAGAACCGCTGGGCTCTTCACCATCTGGAAATCGATCGGCCCATTTCAGATGATCTTCCATCTCTATAAACGAGGTTTCTTCTTCGCCTCTCAGCCTTCTGCGCCGATTTCTTTCTTGGTGGCGGTCGAGCTTGGCAGCATATTTGGACTTGACGGCATTCTTCCAATCTCGAATGTTCTTGAACATGTCAAAATCCTCCCGCGATTTTTTTCTCTCCCAACCTTCCAGGAGGGCATTGCTCAAGTTTTCTGCAGGCTCCCAGGTTGCCTCGCACAAATCAAAGTTCTCCCATTCGATGAGATATCGTGGCAGGCCATCGATAGGCCATTCGGCCAATATTTCATTCACGTTCCATTCTTCATCAGAGTCGTGTTCGCTGACGATGGTGGAGACTATTGATTCATTATCGGAGTCATCCATTTTGGCGTCTTTTGGCGTATGCTCTTCATGTGTATCATAAGGTTCAACCGCCACTGATACTTTCCCACTCTTCAAAGAAAGGAAGTCAGTCGTGGTTTTGCAATGAACAAGGTGGGGTAGTCAAACTCACTGAGGTATACGGTTGAGTTTGTTTTGTATTGAACAGAGTTGGTTGGAGATTCAGTGAGTTTGTTTTTTATCGACTCCTCAGCGCAATGAAAGAACTCCCAAATTTGGATGACAAAGTCTGATTTCGGTGAATGGTGGTGAAGTGAGGGAGTGATTATAGAAATGAAGTGAAATGACGGGCCGGTCCTGATCTCTTCTAGTTACCTATTCTCCTTTCTCTAACGTTAAGCTAGAGCTTCACTCAGGCCGGGCGAGTGTGGGACCGGCTTGGCCTGGGCTGTTTGGAAGGTGCCTGCCAGGTCAAGAGATCACGTGAGTGGCTTAGTTCATCGGCGCGGGCTGTTTATCCCTTATCTGAGGCACCTGTGGTACGAGTATAAAACCCAAATGAAATCCTCATTCATTTACGACTTGGAGATCAAATTATCTGCATGAGCAAGTGCTTTATCTTATCATAGACTCGTATCATCGATGAATGTGTCAGCTCTAAAAATTTGGTCTCTCCTTTTCATTTGCACTGTCCCTTGCTTGTCCAGAAAGCCTAACCTAGACCCCGACTTCGTCGAGGCCATCCACCTGTTTGTTTGGCTATAAACCGCTGATGACGACTCGAATCTTGTTGGAAGCACCCACAAGGCTCAAAATGGTCACGATCGTTCTTTATGAACTCCACACATAATCAACTGTATGGCCAGCAGCTTACATGACTTCAAAATCAAGAAGCGTGACGAAAAACCCGAGATACCTTGGCTCCTCAGTAAAATCTTCATGGTTGTAAAGTGTTCTGATGGCATGCTCTAGTGGATCTAAGCGACTGTGACTCTACGGGGCTTACCAACAGAAGAAAGAGGGAAAGGACCAGGTTACAAGAATGTGCATTAAGACTACAATATTATGATATGCGACCAGGTTTGTAAGGAGTATCGAGTTAAAAAACCAAAAATGCACTGCATATCTGAAAGCGGTCAGTGATTAATTTTCAGGGTGCAATAGGTAGGAGCGAGCGACATTGATGCGGTTGATCGTATCTATCCCCGGCAATGCAAAAACCCAGCTATACGGATATTTGCTATGAAGAGATATAGATGATGCAGCCAACCTTCTGATACATCATGCGGTTAGGTACTAGTCCTGGCCTATCACATTAGAATGTGTCCGGATTCGGTAGCTGACAATTACATCTACGACCTGAAGCTTTCTTTGTCGTTGCCTATTCCATCCATTGATGTTTAAATTACACACTAAAGGCACATAAGGTAGCTCTGACCAACAATCGACTCAAGAACAGCCATTTTTGGGGACAGGTTGCATTCCCTGGATTTTTATACTGGAACCTAGCAGTGATGCGAACGGCACTACTTTCGCTACCTGGCCACAGTGGCAGAGTGGGTGTCTTTGTGCGACCGCTAGGTGACTACCTCCACTAACAAAGAGGCGTCTAATCCTAGTAATCCTAGTAGTAGGTTCCCTCCCCCCCCTACCTAAAAGCATAGGTAGGTAGCTCCAGTTAGAATTTAGCCCAGCCAGCCCAGTCTTTACCCCTCGGCACGGGGACTGGACGTCGAGGTACAAACAACCGCCTATCGCCAGAGCCGCGCATTCTCTCCCTCTCCACATCCCACACCTCAACGACGTCGACTTGTCTTTCTCGCAGCGCCAGCGCACTCGCCTTCGACCTCATCCTCATCTTCGACACACCAACTTGGCTCATCTCAGTAATATACCTGAAGTAACACCACCGTAGCCATGGCCAACGACGAGTATGATGTACGTCTTGTCCCCCTCCCTACCCTCCTTAGTCTTTCTTGTGCCGCCAGTTGCTGACCTGTGGGCCCCCTTTGCAGTTCCTCTTCAAAGGTGCCGTCATTACCATCTCTCAAAGGCCACGCCTGGCCCAACGTTTGCGATCGCCCCTTACTGACATTGTGAACCTGCAGTCGTCCTGATCGGAGACTCTGGAGTCGGAAAGTCCAACCTTCTCAGTCGATTCACCCGCAATGAGTTCAACCTAGACTCAAAGTCGACCATCGGTGTCGAGTTCGCCACTAGATCCATCCAGGTCGACTCAAAGACAATCAAGGCCCAGATTTGGGATACCGCTGGCCAAGAGCGATACCGCGCCATCACTTCCGCCTACTACCGAGGCGCTGTTGGCGCTCTCCTCGTTTACGACATCAGCAAGCACCAGACCTACGAGAACGTCACACGATGGCTCAAGGAGTTGCGGGACCATGCTGATGCCAACATTGTCATTATGCTGGTTGGAAACAAGAGCGATTTGCGACACCTGAGAGCTGTTCCCACCGAGGAGGCCAAGTCTTTTGCTAGTACGAAAATACCACTGAACCTGACACAGGAGGGTCCCTTTTATTGACACCTTTGCAGGCGAGAACCACCTGTCCTTTATCGAGACGTCTGCCCTCGATGCCAGCAACGTCGAACTTGCATTCCAGAACATTCTGACTGGTTCGTTGTCCATCCACTTTTTCAACCTCTGTAGCTTGAGCTGACAATATGGCCAGAAATTTATCGCATTGTTTCAAGCAAAGCCCTCGACAGCGGTGACAGTGCCCAGGCCACCATAGGCGCAGGCACCAATATCTCCCTCAGCAAGCCTGCCGATGACGATGCTGCCAAGGGCGGAAAGTGCTGTTAAATTCCTCGCAGAGCCGTTTGTAGACGGATATAGGGCTTTGGGGGTTTGGGATACCTGGCGTCTCGTTTGTCCCCGGAAATGCTCCTCGCTAAAGGAGAGTGGAGGAGGCGAGGAATCGTGATACGTCTTTTTTTGATATCAGAAGGCGCGGTTACTTCGGCTTTCCTTTGTTCTTATTTTTTGTCATGATGATTGTCTTGGGGTTGATGCGTCCAACGATCGCTGCGACACGGTCATCTTAACGTAGCTGAATGAATTCTTTATAATGTTCGCCCTCTAATGAGCTGTACCTCTATACCTCTATACCTTCAAGTTCTGAACCACCTCGCTTGTACCGCATTTGTGTTCAACGCCACAATCTGTGTACGCCTCCACGTCATGCTGGTCAGATCCGACCGGACGTAAACAGGTACTGGCCCTGTGGGTGAATCGGTCGAATTGTTAGTACCTAGTGCACAGCTTCGTTCTCAGGGTCTTCAGGTAGCAGGGTAATTCTCATTCATCACATGTAGTCCTTAATTACTAAGGTACCACAGGATATTTATCTGGCTCTGATGAAGTAATGGGCGGGTTATCTCCTGCTAGGCACGATCCGATCTACCCTACTTATCCTCATCTCACGCAATGCATTCCTAAGGTTTAGATCAAAGCTTTCTGAGTGGCTCTGCTTCAGAAAACATGTGCTACTGCATGTCCCCTGAACTTTAGAGGACCCCCTGGCACGGCTTGTCTCGACTGCTAGAGCGGTGTCGCGGCCCCACCTGGATACCTCTAGCAACCCCACTCTCTTATCGCGACCTTTCAGTTCTTATCGAGACTCAGCCGACCATTTTTTTTTTTTTTTTGGAAAATTGTCCCGCCGCGTCGCAAAGCCTGGTCCAGTAAAGTCATCACTAGGTTAACACAGCTTTTTCGATAACTGATCTCAATCGCAACGTCGGGATTCAATCAAAATGGCTGCTGTCTACAAGTCTATCTCCAAGTCCAGCTCTACAAAGGCCGAGGCGCCTAGCAATGGCGTCAAGAAGAACAAGCAGAGGGTTCTGATCCTCTCTTCTAGAGGCGTCACTTACCGGTAGGTAATCCCAAGACTCGGATGAAGGGCGCATTCCACTAACATTGCTACTCTTCTCAAGACATCGCCATCTTCTAAACGACATTGCGGCGATGCTCCCCCACAGCCGAAAAGATGCAAAATTCGACTCCAAGACAAAGCTGTACGAACTGAACGAGCTGGCCGAGCTTTACAACTGTAACAACGTGCTCTTCTTCGAGGCAAGAAAGGGCAAGGATCTGTATGTCTGGCTCAGCAAAGTCCCTAACGGACCTACCATCAAGTTCCACCTTCAGAACTGTAAGAGTTGACACCAGACGATGCTTTTATCCAGGCTAACACCGAACAGTGCACACCATGGAGGAACTTCACTTCACCGGCAACTGTCTCAAGGGATCGCGACCCGTTCTCTCCTTCGACGGCGCTTTTGACAAGCAGCCTCACCTCCGAGTGATAAAGGAGCTCTTCCTCCACACCTTCGGTGTTCCCCAGGGCGCCAGAAAATCCAAGCCTTTTATCGACCACGTTATGGGATTTAGCTTTGTCGATGGCAAGATCTGGGTTCGCAACTATCAAATCAACGAGGTCGAGGCGACAGCCAAGGAGGGTGAGGACGAGGACGAGACTACCAATTCTCGATCTGGCAAGCCTGATACCGATATCAACCTGGTCGAGATCGGTCCCCGATTCGTCCTGACACCCATCGTGATCCAGGAGGGCTCTTTCGGTGGACCTATTATCTATGAAAACAAGGAATTTGTGTCACCAAACCAGGTCCGAGCCGATATTCGAAGGACAAAGGCCTCGCGACACAACGCCCGCGCAGAGAAAGAGGTGGAGAGACGGGTCAGGAAGGGCGACCTCGGACTGCGATCTGTTGGCGGCCAGCGACCGGCCAAGGATGAGCTGGATACCAAGATGTTGTTTGCCTAAACTTTTTGATACCTTACCTGTCGATATAACCAAGTACTTACTGGCTTGATCCATTGGGTCTGAACACCGGGACGGGGTGTTGGAGTTTTAGGTCATACTGCGTTTTTATTTGCTAAAAGAGAGAATGTTATACTTGAGTTACCGCTAACGACGCCGTTCGTCTTATTTTGTCCTCCCTGATTGTATCGTCCCCTGGTCACTCACTGGGAAATAAAGCAATTAAAAGTCCTAAGGTTCAGTTCAGGCTGGTCAGGTCCTGAAGGCTATCGCATCATCACTTAGCCCGCCCGGATGAAACTCGGCAGATTGTTATCAGTGCGCAACCCAAGTCGCGACTTTGCCATGACCTAGGTACTTACCTATATCAGTCGTCCCCCCTCTCCTTCTTCATCCTCATCCTCATCTTCACTGTATATTCGATCAGTGCATATTGCAGACGCGCATTGCACTTGAATACAGCCATGAGAATCACAGTTATTCACAAACCGATGCCTGTGTGCATCTCTACTTTTGTCTCAAGCCCCAGCGCTGGGGTGGCTGAACAATAAGCCCCGTATCATTGACGCTTTAGGTGACTCAACAGTGAGATACCTTGAAGCGACGAGGACCGGACTGCTCTTATAACAACACTTTTCTCATATCAACTCTCTCCCAACGAAGACGAGTACAATCCGAGGATACAACGACTTAGATTTCTTGAATCTGGGTTCCTCTACAACGTGTATCAAAACACCATTACAAGTAAACAAAATGCAAAATCTATCAGGTCCGTCCGTTTCTTCACCTTTCCAGGCATAATTTTATGTCTAACTTCCTCATAGCACCCGTCAGATCGGCGACCCTGGTTCTGTAGTGAGATTGTATGATCACGTACGTGGTTTACAGACGAGGACCGTTGTTGTCGTCTTTACCTGCAGATATTTTGTCCATTCCAAAACCCAATTTTTTACAATTCGACCGAATATCTTTCCCATATATCCCCAAACCCTTTATATCAGACGTTCGATCGTGGTAACGTCTGTAAACATGGTATCGAAGATGCCCAAAAACCATCGCCTGACTGGGCTTCCAACTGAGATCCTTTTGGACATCTATCAACAACTAGACCTGGATGGTGTTTTCAACCTTTGCGCCACCCACAGGACGCTACATGAACTCTTCGACAACAGAAAGGCCTCGATCTTACTTCCTGTTCTTGTCAGGGAATTCAGTCCGTTTGATGAGCTCCTTCAGGTTTATACGGCTTCAGTTAAGGATCTTGATTCCCGCGGTGGACTGTATGCTCCACGAAGAGTCGTGTTTAAACGATTCCTTGGAGACACTGGAATGGTGTTAGCTCCACGTTCAGAGCATCAACCTGCTGTGTCAGCGGACGCTGTTGATGGATTCATCACGCTGAACAAGCCTGGCAAACCTATCATACCCCGCGCTCAACCACTGAAAACCGTTGTTCTGACTGAGAACGATCTGAAGCCACTTCTCGGCTACTGTTCCCTTGTACTGAGATGGCAAGCTAGATTCCCTCAGATGAGATGGTTCCATGAACCCGAAAATTGTCGTCTACTTCGCGAGCACGAGGCTGAGAGGTTCCGCAGAGCCTTGTATCGATGGTGGCTCTATGGCTTCTACTTTCACGGGGACTTCCCCCGACCTCGTGTTGGGCTTCCGGAGCCTGGCGTGGATGACGTTAGACTAAGTCAACTTCGATTATACTCTACAGGCGAGCTGGTAGAGCTGATGGACCTGGTCGAAACCATGAAGGATGTCGTCCTCCACTATCTGTGCCCGCGGCTTGACCCTAGTCAAGGCGATTATGTAAGTTTGCACCAAGACTTTCAGGGCTCATTACTGACATGCCATTAGGATGACTGCGATTCGTATCTTTATAATGTTAGTGATCGACCTGACTCCTTGGCAAGAGGCTGGCGGGATCAGAGTCGTTGGGGCCGTATTGTAAAGACTTACTGCAAACTTGGCCCTAAAGATCTTATGCATCTATTTGAGAACATCTACAGCTACCCTCGAAAACGCCTTATTACCGAAGCCCGGTCTCTTCAACCCAATCTCACTTTCGACCAAGAATCTATCTCGGTGTCAACGCAATGTGTCCTGGATGAGCGGCAGTGGTCCTTGAACATGCCTACTTTGCCTCTGGATGGCCTAGGAGGTGTGGTTGACTGGGATGATGAGCGCGACGCTGAACGCGTCAAGTTCGGAAGTGATGCCAGTCTGGATGGGACATTACCAGGAGGAGCTCGGATGCTTCGGTCTTCATCTCACTACTCGCCTCGTGGAGATGATGGATCTTATCTGGAGGATGTCCAGCGACAGACAAGGATGGAGGGTAGGTATATGGTTTCGTTCGCTTAGGCCTCAGTGCCGTCGATAGACATATTATCGCTTGCCTGGTTAATCATGAAGTATATGGATTGTTGCAGTAATTGTTGGGGCACTGCACATGGATCGTCAGATGTGATCGAAATTAAGTCCAAGGCTTCTCATTTATCAGAAATGGACTCCCTACTTGAGTAAATATCCGTAGTGTCTCCTGAATCGCCGAGATGCTACGTTCTCACCAGTGCATTAACTAGTCGACCGTGAATTACTGCCGTAGATGAGGTACTCTTTGTAACAGCTGGGATAGGTAGTTAGGAGAGTACCTATGTCATCAAGATCGCAGCCCAACCCAATGATTCATGATCAGCAAATACTTAAGGAACAATGCCCTTTCTTCCTTAGGTACCTGAGGTGTGGATTAGAGAAAGAAATTATCAACTGTTTGCGGCCAAGCAGTAGCCCCCACTAACTTAGAAAGTTAGGTGCCTTATCGATGGAGGTCGGCCGCGGGTCACTCAGTGGCCAGTAGCGCCTGAAACCATAGGGGAGCCCGCGCGCCAAAATCAACCTCCACAGCTGAGCCTCACTTCTCCTTCCACTCTCATACATCTAATCTCAGAGCTAATATCAACCACCGCGATTAAACCCTATCGCGCATCTCAACCCACCGCTCAGCATTGGATCTACTCATATATCAGTTCTCTAGAACCTTTTTATAAGAGGCTAGCGTATGCTCTCACGTCTTTATAACCTCTCCTCGCTGTAGCGATCGCGCCATACTTAGCAGGGGTAAGTGAAGTGTTTTGTTCGTGTTGGCATCATCATCTTTCACATCCTTTTATGTGCTTTGATGCACTCAGCTCTGCAAACCTAGGCAGAATTCTCTTGTATGTGCCTGGGTGCCAAGTAAATCAAGGAGCTTATGTGCTTGTGAAAACAATGGCCAGCCGTGTATCATTTTGGCTCATGTGATTCACTCCGCTAACACGCAACTTACCTTTGTTCTCGAGTACTTCTTTTGTTGTCCCAGACAATAATAGTCAACGACTTTTTGTAAACTCGGCCATGAACTTTCTAACTTGCGCACAGATCCGTCTGCTGGTGTTTATTTACTTCAGCAATCCACAGGCTTTGGCTCTCTCAGGCATATTCGCAACTCCTGGGGTCGTCAGACCTTCAGTGAGGATATTGGAGATTGCCTGCTATGGAGACAAGTATCACAGATGCTGTTGATCATCCAATGAAGGATGCAGAAGCGCCTAATGGGTTCAACCGTACTAGCAACGCCAGCATCGACGACGATGATACTGCATCCGAGGATCCATGCGAGGAGGATGAGGATCCACCACCTCAAGATATAACCTTCGACCAGATGCGCCGCAGAGGTTTGTTGCCGACAGGGTGTTGTTATGATGACCGGATGAAGTTGCATATGAATGCGGACTTTTCACCGAACGCACATCATCCTGAAGACCCCCGTCGCATCCACGAGATATTCAAGGCGTTCAAGAAGGTTGGTCTCGTCTATACAGGTCCCGAGGCAGAGTTGCCAAGAATTATGCGGGAGTGCCCTACACGTTATATGTGGCGCATACCTGCTCGTGCTGCCACCCGGGAGGAGATTTGCCTCGCCCACCATCCTGATCACTTTAGCTGGGTAGAAAACCTTGACAAGATAAGTTCGGCCGAGCTTCGGGAACTGACTAGGCAATATGATCAAGGGCGGGAATCTCTCTATGTTGGTAGCATGTCTTATCAGGCCGCCCTACTTTCAGCAGGGGGAGCCATTGAAACTTGCAAGAACGTCGTGACTGGTCAAGTCAAGAACGCATTCGCCGTGATCAGGCCACCAGGCCATCATGCAGAGTTTGATGCGCCAATGGGTTTTTGTTTCTTCAACAATGTCCCAGTAGCAGTCAGGGTCTGCCAACAGGACTATCCAGACATTTGCCGAAAGGTTCTCATCCTGGATTGGGATGTTCACCACGGTAACGGTGTCCAAAATATTTTCTATCAGGACCCAAACGTCTTGTATATCTCTCTCCACGTCTACCAGAACGGTCTCTTCTATCCCGGTAAACCCCCAAATGATATGACACCGGATGGTGGAATCGACAAATGCGGAACAGATGCTGGCCTGGGTAAAAACATCAATATCGGCTGGCACGACCAAGGCATGGGTGACGGGGAATACATGGCGGCATTCCAGAAAATTGTGATGCCTATCGCCAAAGAGTTCAATCCGGATCTCGTGGTTATCTCTGCGGGATTTGATGCTGCTGATGGCGATGAGCTTGGGGGCTGCTTCGTTTCTCCCAGCTGCTACGCTCATATGACACACATGTTGATGTCATTGGCTGACGGAAAGGTTGCAGTGTGTCTAGAGGGAGGGTATAATCTTAAGGCTATCTCAGTCTCTGCAGTGGCCGTTGCGAAGACACTCATGGGCGAACCACCACCAAAGATGGAAATTCCTAAGATCAATAAGGAGGCCGCACGCATACTTGCCAAGGTTCAAGCTCACCAGGCCCCGTATTGGGAGTGTATGAGGGCAGGCATCGTTCGCATTCCTACCGACATCCAGCCAACGATATCCAGCCGTCTACATGACGTTATCAGAAACGCCCAGAGACAGGTTCTGCAAACAAAGCACAACATGATACCTCTTTACATCCAGCGTGAGCATCTATACAAGTCATACGAGAACCAGGTCCTAGTGACACCAGGCCTTCAAAAGGAAAAGAAGGTTCTCATTATCATTCACGATCCGTAAGTCAATTGCACGAGGAGAGGGTTAGAACCAGGGTCTTGACTACTGACATCATCTTATAGTCCCGAGCTTCTCGCTCAGCCAGATGTTATAGACAGATCTGTCGACCCTCACAATGCCTGGGTGGTGAGTAGATATTGGTCACAATACGCTATGCAAGAACTGATAAGAATAGGTCGATGGTGTAACGGACTACATTGACTGGGCAGTTGAACAAAAGTTCGGTGTCATGGACGTTAATATCCCAGCCTATGTCACCCACGACGAGGTCTGTGATTATGTTCATTAGTATTGGTTTATCTCTAACCGTTGGTATAGGAATCCGACTCTTATGTACCTGGTTTCAAAGAGAAGGCTCTCACGGAACAGATCCAGACGTTGGTGTGTTACCTGTGGGACAATTACTTGCAGCTTTATGATGCCGATCACATTTTCGTCATGGGCGTTGGCAATGCATATCTTGGAGTCAAAGTCCTTCTCATTAACCGAGGTAAGTCGACTCGTTGACATGAGCCTCTATCTCAAACATTTTCTAAAACGGAATAGATTGCAAGTCAAGAATATCTGGCGTGGTAAACTTTGCCAATGGAACACTCAGGCCAGTCAAGTCAGAGTTTGATTCAGATCTATCGTCGTGGTATAAAGAGAACTCACGAGTCTATATTGCAGGCGACCATGCATGCTGGGCTGATCCTGATCTGACTCGAAAAGTTAACAAGCGACGCTTTGGGACAGTCGTCCGTAGTCCAATGTTTGGTCTGAACAAGATGATGGCGCATCACGCCAAGGAGGCGCGGGAGTGGATTCTCGAGAGGGTCGAAGAAGTAGCTGATGCTGATATGACTGAAGACGAAAAGTCATAAACGCGGTTTCGAAAATGATGTTGATTACAAGTAAGGAGAAGCTGGGTGTTCCCTCGTATAGGGGGAATGTTCTTGCTCTAGCAGGTCTTGGTGAGTAGCGCAACTGGAGATAGAGTCTGTTTTCTTGATGTAGGTTATTATATACCTCTAGGCAGCGCTTTTGTACCGGTATCATATTAATCACCTATGGAAGTCATAATAACTGTCGCTCGAGTACGGCATGTTATGTTCCTGGTCTTGAAGCAATACAGTGTGTGTAGTATGTGTATGTCTCTAATGAGACTGTGCTTATCTGCTATCGGATTAGTCACGGAAGTCGGGATGTTGAATCTCTGACCTCCCTGCTTTGGTCCTCGATTTTTAGGAGCTCCATTGACACAACTTGCGACTCGCACGCGTGCTTGCGCTTTCATAAAGCCAAATCACAACGCATCGACAGAAGCATTTGCCGTACATCATATCTATCCCGAGTAAGGCAAGAATGGATCGCGACCGAGGTCGAAGGTGAGTTACAAACTGTTTGCTTCTCTGTATTGCATCTTGCGTTCTTCTTCATCATCACCATCATCGTTGCATCTCCCATCGTTTTGCGACTCCATTTCGGTATCTCCAGCACCACCCGTGGACACCCTCGAAACACGCGACACGATGACCTACCACTTTCAGCAATGCGACTCGCTCGACCCACGTCTCGTGCTGTGGCCCTGGACCCAAACTCGAGAGAATATCGATCAACCGAACGATCGTTCGACGGCTGGTGATATCGTCATGGGGGAAGACGGCAGCGACTTTCACGAAATTATCATAGATGCCTCCGAGTTCGAGCAGGCGCATGGCGAGCTTGTGCTGAGGAATGTCGAACGGCACTGTAACATTTTCTCTACTTGGTTCGTCACCTGCGGACGGCGAAGCCATTGTCAACAAACAGGCCGTGAACCAATAGCGATTCGGATGTTTGTCCATCTATTCTCCTGTTCAGTATATCACTTCGGTCGCTCTTTTTTTCGGGTTACCACGATCGACTCAGGAATGCATGTTCATGGGAACGAGTCGTGCTTTTGGTTCGACCCATTCCGACCCATATCCTAGGAGATGATGTTAGGTTTACACCCATTTTGCCAGCATTATGTCCCACTCCACAGGCTTGTCAGAACGAGGATGGAGAGCATTGTTGCAACTACAGGGAGTGGTGCTTAGAAGCGTGTCAAACAACGCTGGCCAGTTTATCAAGGGATTCTAGACCGTCGTATCACCACTGGACCGTGGTTTGGCATATTCGAAGTGCTACCAGGATCAGAGACTGTACGCCTGTCTTCCTGCTCGCTTTAACCATGGCACGATATTTAGCCTGCCCTTTGACAGAAATTGGCAGGGACCTTGACGATGCAGCAGGCCACAGGACTCGAATATTCTGCGCTTATTTATTTGCGTCTTGTTTTTGTTTTCTTTCTTTCTTTCCTTGTTCTCGTAGCTTTCCCTGTTCCACAATCTCAGAGCCTTTTAGACTCCAAAGCGCAATTACTAACAAAAAAAAAGGTTTGATGATGGGGAAGTCGTTAGATACGGCGCTGGAGAGTCATGGAGGCCCACTCCTCGAGACCGTTCGCCTAGGCGGGTTAGAAGTCCGGTTAGAGAGCGAGCAAGGAGTCCGCGACCTAGAAGTCCACGTCCCCGAAGTCCAATTCCTTCTGGATCCGATAGCTATGTGCCGGGCAGATATCCGCCACGTCGTAGGTCGAGAAGTGGAGGAGACCGATACCGGCGAGAGCGATCAAGAGAACGAGAGAGTCCGCGCCGGCGGGAGCGTAGTAGGTCTATGCGGCGGCCGTCTCCCCGACGTAGCTTGTCCCGAAGAGTTTCTCCTCCACGTGGAGCGGATAGATATGAAAGGCCCCGGTCTCCTGGCCCCGGCAGAGAATGGGAACGCGATCGTGAGAGGGTCAGAGATCGAGAATGGGATCGTGACAGAGTACGCGATAGGGGACGTGACTTCGAGCGGCGTGACGAAAGGTGAATTTACTTGCCCCATGTTGAGAGCGTGGGACTAACTGACAAAAGGCGGCGATCTAGGTCTCCATTTGGTGTGATTCGTCGCGACAGAACTCCTCCTGTGCGTTCTCCTGTGACAGGCCCTCGTGGTGGCTCATATAGACCACGTTCACGTTCCATGAGTCGACGTGGAAATGAAAGATGGCAGTCATACAGGCGTGTCAGCCCCCCGAGAGAATCTGGAATCTCATCTGCGATCACTTCTCAGTCAGCTTCTGGAAGGTCGTCACCGCGACCGAGTTCCGCGAGAGCTCGTTCACCACTTCAGTCTCGAGAAGAGTCTCCTCATCATCATGCTATGTCTGGTGCGGCACCATCAAGGGAGGCACCAAGACCTGGACCTTACGATACAAACACATCAGCCCCCACCCGATCACCGCCACGAGGCCCTGCAGCGCTGAGAGCACCTCCAACCGGCCCTGCGGCAAACAGAAATCCCACAGCGCCAGTATCTTCACCAGCCCTGCCTCCTCCCGCTCGGACTCAGACACCTACGGCTCCTCCTCTACGCTCAGGTACCACGAGCCCAACAGTCCCCCCAGCTGGCCCGCGAGGTTATGTGCCTCCAGTTAGAGGTGGGTTTGTCCCCCGAGGAGGCAGAGGTGGTTGGAATCAAGCACCAGCAAGACACATTTCAGGACCTTCACCGACTCCTTCAACTCCCAGTGGACCTTCAGCTATTCCCACTGGCCCACGTGCGACTCCGTCAAATACATCGTCAGCCTCAACAACGACGCAATCTCGACCGTTCAATCCTCCGACTGGACCATCGGCTCAACATGCTGGTGGCGCACGGCAGACTTTGGCGCAATCCATGCTTGCGACGCTGCCTCCCATCATCCCTGGCGGCAAGTTGGATCCTTCCATGACGCCTCTCACTCTTGGTGTAACTCGAGAACTTGAGCCACATTATCGCAAGTTGAAGGACGAGGAGGAAAAGTTGAGAGATGAACTGCATGCGAAGCAAGAGCGGCTACGAAAAAGCCTTTACACGTGGAATAGACTCGAACGTGACTCCCGAGCGTGGGAGATGCGGAGCGACCTGAGCGAGAAGAGCATGAAGAACCTGGCTGGTGAAGGCATGGGTGGTGCTGCATTTTAAAAATATGTGCCACAACATGTTAGGAACTTAGCGCTAAAGGATCATCGTTTATGCTTGTATGATTGTCGAATACGCAGGACTTAGTTCCTGTAAGCGTTGCTTCTATTTACTTCCAGTCATGAGAAATCTCAAGACTCTGGAGATTTCAGGTTTACATTCGGCTGAGACAGACGTCCTGCTTGTACAGCAGTTGTATGAAGAAATAATAATTATGATGAGCCCGTTGTATGTGAATTCATCCTACTTAGCTATTACCTTTGGAATGTGAACTGTACCAGTGAGTATAATCAGCCTTGTAAGATGCCTCTTTGTTGGTTTAGGCCCTATGATAGCCGTGCTCATTTACTGAGGCATCCATCATGCTCACTGACAAGATGCGCCGGTATTTCAAACACATAGAAATACCAATCAATACCATAGACAACTCGAACATGAACTAAATTATAGGTTCTAATTGCCATGCAATTTATCAGGCAGGGTGTTGTATACCAAGCATTCATGAGTCTTCTGTACCTTACAGTAAGCCAAACACACCACCCCACACAGTCTCGATAGTACGAAACAAAGTCGCCCTACAAGCACGAGGGAGAGTCGACAAGTTTGAATTTTACCAACAGTCCACGCCGTGATTGCGACGTAAAAACCGAGCCGTGGCTTCGTCAGACTCTGACTGAACAAACAATGATACTGAATTCAAAGCCAGACTACAATCCATGCATCTGAACAAGCTTCCGGTTCCTAGACTCGGTTGTCACATGCCACAAGATCAAGTAAAAAGGTGCACGGCCACATTTCAACGAAATTGCATAAATGATCAGAGGTTACGAACTATCCTCCAGTTGGCAGCAAACCGAGGTGTATTCATAATGTGGCCCAAGACGTTCTCACCGTGATTTGCAAGGATTCGTGCGCACCTGGGAGGAGCCAGCGTAACATGACATAGAATCTGGGCCACGCACTGAAAGAACGCATGGTACATTATGCTGGCCGAATTCCTGAAGCATGCAGTAGCTGCGAGCCTGCATATTGGTATAGCAGATAGGTGTGATCAAAAGACGTGGCTAGATGGAACATTTGCCACTTCAGTATAAAAACCAAGTTGTGCCGCCTCGAGACCGTTCATGCTATATCCTAATACTAATATGATATGAACTCCAAAGAGCCAGAAGATGTTGCATTATAAGCCTGGAATTGGCCAATTTCTCTGATCCCAAGTGATTAGCTATGATACAGAAGTCTTTGCTCAGCTAACGCCAGACAAAGACTGCATCATCATCTTCTTCACGGTCGCCGTCCCACTCGTCATCCGACTCAGCACGATCATCATCCACAAAGTCTTCCATGCCGTACTGCAGTTCAGTGGGTTTTTGGTTATCAAATATAATGGATACAATAGTACAGCGCCCTTGAATCGTAAGCGGCACGGGCTTCTTTTCACTCTCGGCCTCGTCCCCAGTCTGACTGACTGCAGCACGGGACTCGGCTTCTTCGTCCTCTGCATCAGAATCAGAATCAAACTCATTCTCGTCTGTGTCGGGTTCGGCGTAACTTGGCCGACCAAGCGAATTACGGAGACCTTTGGCGCTATTTCTTGAATCAGAGTCCGAAACATGTGCCGCTAGACGACTGCTTCGCCGAGATGGACCATAAGACAGCCTTTTCGACTTTTGCTTCTTTTTCTCCGAAGTCTGATTAGATGCTTCCGCCGCTTCCTCTTGTGTCTGCCGAAGAGAAAGATTTCTTTGCGGAGGTTCGTATGGGCGGAGGAAGACTTTATCTAGCTTCCGCCTCCATTCGTGCCGCATATTAGCGCGAGCCTTCCAGGGTATGTTGAGCATCGTCTTGACCGCAAGATGTCGAAGATTTGGCAGAGAACCAGCACTATCTATGAGGGAATTGAGAAACATTTCGGCAGTCTCAACGCTCCAATATCGTATATGCTCAAAATCAATGATCCGGAGGCTTGACGGCCACTCTGGCTTTTGATGCTGCAATAGCACTTGGTCGTACAAAGGGTCAGCGTCATTGGACCGGGATTCATGATGGCGGAAATACGAGAGGTTCATGTATAATTCCTCTAAATTAGGACATGCAGCTTCCAAAGTGGTTAGGAAGACCATGTCTAGAGACTGGTTGTGTGACAAGTTCAGACTGCGCAAATGTCGGCCATGCGTGTGTAGGAATGGCATAAAATCATCAGACTTGACCTCCCAACAGTTGATCAGAGAGAGATGAGTGAGGCCCTTTGGCAAAAGTGGAAGAAGCCGATCGTTCATGACAGTTGAAGACTCGAACATCAGATGTTGTAGCGATTTCAACTGCGAAATCGCCTCGGCGAGCGAATCAATGACAGCCCCATCTTCATTATATAGCGCCAGTTCCAGCTCCTCATTACCGCCTTTCGGCTCCTGCTTATAGAGCGAAGGGACTTGGAGATTGGTGAAGCTTAGTTTGGTGAGGTGCGCAAATGAAGGCTCTTGATGTATACGGGCAACATCCTTCATGGTCGCCACAGGCCCTCCAAGCAGGCTTCCGCTCCATTCCCAACTTTTTAACATGGTGTGCGACTCTCTGTCCCCGGCTGGCCTGAAGGCGGCGAATATCTCTTCAGTATATTGCCATCTCACTGTTTGATCCAGTTGCCTGTAAGGCGGCTGATCAGATTGCGTAAAGAGAAAGACTTCTTTCAGGCGAGGAAGCAACTGGAGGATTCTTGGTAATAACGTTTGAGGCAACACATGAACATCTACGTAAAGAGTCTCAATCTTGGCACGGTAATTGAAACGAGTCTCAGAAGGTGGGCGATCCAGCAGAGACGCGAACCGTTTGGCCTTTCCAGCAGTGACCAGAGGTGGAGAACGATAAATGGCTGTCAAGGCGGCTTCTGAGAACGCCTTACAAGTTGTGGCAGTGTTTATCAGCCAATTGACGTCGATGTCATCATGACTAGCTGCATAGTAGAAGATATCGGTCCAGGCGGCATAAGGTATCTGGGGGTCGGTCCAGTCTGGAATGACGCCTTGGGGTATTGGCTCGGGTTCGGCGTCGACAGACACTCGTCGCTTCTTCAGGCTTCCTTTCTTCTGTGCCGGCTTTGGTCGTTTCCTCGTTTGGTCCCGCGAGTTTGATCTTCTACCAGTTTGTACGTGTGCGGTCTTTGCTGGCCTGGCCTTGTTGGTTCTGCGAGCTCGCGTCTCGAATTGGGCATCTCTATGCTGTTCGCTCTCCGCTAAGGACGGATCGGAGTCTCCATCTTCGGAAGAAGACTCGTTATAACTTATGGAAGCCTTCTGTGACCGCCTGGAACGTGTTGTTGTTCGGGTAGCACGCGTGGTGATAGATTGCGACAGGTTGCGACGGGAGGATGCAGGAACGCTTTGTCGTTCAGCCGCCCTAGTCCGGACCATGCTGTGATGCCTGGTGCCTAGTGTAACGACCAGTTAGTGGCATCCTATTAATCTCAATGCGTGCAAATAAGAGGGAGAGTTTGGCCATTCCTGTTGAGGGTTATTGCAGCCTGGCGCAAGCTGGGCAGGATGGATTGATCGCACCTTCAAAGGCCGAGTTTGGCGACTTGAAGCTCCCCGCAGTCGATGTCGAATAATGACGAATTCAAGAGTACTAAGAAAAATGTATCAAGGAGCGCCAATACGTAGCGCCGCTATCGATTCGAGTGTATTTGGACGCGTTGCGTTTTATTATCAGGCCATGAAGTGGTGGATCGTACCAAGTCCAAGATTGTGTCTGAGTGTGATGTCGTGGTTAGGGTGTTTGTTTCTTGGAGGGGCAAGGTCGAAGGAACTTGGGGGCACCCCCCGGACGTGTGGGAAAAGAATGAAAGAAAAAGGAAGAGTTAGGTTTATATGGCTTAATACATTAGTAGAATGATATCAATATGGAAAAAATAATTCAGTCATGATTAGAAGTATCTTGAATGACTATATTTGTATCATATCTACATAAAGCGTCTCCTATCATTTCTTATAAATGATCTGGTACTGAGCAGGCATTCGTCTTATTCTTTCCTCCCATACCAGCCTTGCGGTGACGCACCTCGTTGTGGAGCTCCAAGAACGGAGTCACTCTGCCGTGGCCAATCAGAGGCGGGCGATGCGTGGATGTGGCAAGGCTACCAATCCCGTACGTTTCTGGAAATCGGGCAGACCCAAAGTCCAGTGAGGGATAAGAAATATCAAAGCAAACATTGAAGAAAAAGAATATGAATTGAATTGGCAGGACTTCATGATGCTTTGCATACTGTTGGTACAGCATTATTTTCAGTACATAGTCTTTTATGTTGTTGGAAGTTTACGTCTCATCCCCATCACAGCCAGAGAGCAAGCTCTGCCTCTGCCTCCAGGATCTTTGCATTCGAATAGGGTGGACGGCACGAAAGCAAACATTTGATTTTCCCTCCATCAATACATCTCCCGGGGAGATATCGAAACCCCGAACCAGTCAAGGTTGGGCTGCAAGTCCTATACAATGTAGATGAGTCGCCAGCGACAAGCCATGATGACCCTCTTCGTCTCATGATGGATCTTCAAAGATCCATGGAGGCATTGGGCAATGAGGCTAAAGGGGTCCTGGCACTTCGCCTACATGCATAATCGAGGGTGACCATGATCCCAGGGAGTTTCTTACTGGGAATGGTCTCTCATTAGAGGTGGCCAAGTGCTGAGAGACTGAATCGGAAATTCTGGCTTGAAATCGGCTCATGTTCACAGCAACTGAGAGGATATGTAAAACGAACTTTATGGTGTTCTACGGGATTGGAAATACATTTGCATTTGCAGTTAACAAGAGGCTAAGGGGCTCACACTCACGCTCACACACAGCGCGCAACACCCCGCCTGCATGCATAATAATTTCCAGCGGTTAAGTCTTTGCTTGAAGCAGAGTCTCTAATTCGTTCCACTGTCAGTGGCCAGTGGATCCTCCCCGCTAGGCTATTGCCTCTGAATGGCGGTTGTTGGTGACTCTCAGGCATGACGCTAGGAGTGCTATAGGCTCTAGTCCGTAGTAGGGAGTCGCGATAGAATTCCCACCTCACGGCAGGGCTGCTTCTTAACCTGCCACTGGCACGCGTCTCTTACCGCGCTCCTCATTGTTACTTACTTACCTACCTTACCTTACCTTTACTGTCAGCTCTAGTCCCGTCGCTTCTCATGAGGACGCTCTACAGGCTTCATTCTCGCCTACTGCTGCTTCATTTTAATGCAATAGAGTCCGCTGAAACCCGCTATCTAACTCTACAGCGCGTATCGGGATCAGACAGGGCAGTTCACAGAAGGAGCGACGGGCAGCCAGCGACAGTACCTTGGCCACAGCACTGAACTGAAATCACCTACCTACAGAATTGGATTGTCACCACACGCGACCGGGCTCTCACATCTCCTCCTTTAACCCATTATTTACATCCACCTCGAGTACCAAGGACACGCACAGCTGCGGTCGCCTTCTCACTCCTGTTCATATTCATTCATAGGCGCTCTTTCTTTTCACTATATTCTTCTCCATCCGGCCTTCTTCACTTTTCTCCTCCCGGTCCGATTCTGCAGTTTGTGGCGTCGCTGTTTCTCGCTCTTGCCTGTATCCGTTGCTTCTGCTTTATTCCACTGGCCTTTCTCGGCTGTCATTTTTCCTGTCCTGACAAACCCGTTCGCATGACGACAACAAACACACATCAGCCATGAGCGTCAAGGCCATCAACTACTAATATATAATTACTTACGCCTTGTTTCTAACAATCGGAACTACGTACTGCGACGTTTCAACTGCTTTGCCAACAAAGCACAGTCACAACCACATTCTCGGCCATCTTCAACTGTCTGTCGCATTACGCAACTTTTCCTACCAGGATTGAGCACTGCTCCTCGGATCATCTCATACCGTCAAGGTGTCGCTTTTCTCCGCCATGACCCAGAAAAAGTCTTTTACAAGGACTGTCCCCTTTACTCAGCGCAACTGGGAAGCTGCTCATAACGCGAAAAACATGGGTGCGACCCTCTCGACGCCCAAGAGCCAAGATGACAGTGGCCCTCCACAAAAGCGTCAGAAGGTCTTAGTTTCGAAGTCAAACGTCGACGCCTCACTCATTGATACAGAAGATCGCACGGCTCTACGTGTTGAGATACACAAGATTTTTCACAAGGACTCTAAGAAAGTCCGGCCTCTCAATGCTCTTCCTCCAGACGATATCATCAAAACCAAGGCTAAATGTCAAATCACCGTTTCCGACATGAGCGGTGGCTTCACTCACATCCTATATCGCAGCAGCCAGAGCTGCGACGTAGTCTCTCACACAAATCCGTCAGGCCCTCATCGGATTGCTTATATTAAGCCGCCTAAGCCATTCCTTGTCCCTAAGGAAAGTATCTTGGTCAACAGGCAGGATGACCCATCCCATGACTTTTCGAATGCATACAGATTGGATGTCGAAATGTTTTCAGTTCAGGATGGCAACTGGCCACCTCTGGAAGCCCATGAGCTTGGTGTTCCTGCAAGCCAGCAAGGGCCTGTCCAAGCAATTGCCAAGCAGAATTGGATACTGCATAGCGAGTTTCCCCAGGTTTTCGGCAGGATAAAGAAACCCGTCAAGCTCACAGCCGGATTCCACCCACAGCGCCATGAACGTCTGACTAATTACATCATGGATGTAGAATTGAAATGGGCCTCGGGTACCCGACGAATTGACAAGACTGCAAAAAACTGTATTACTGCTTTCGATTCAGACGGCGAGATTTACACCAATGGCGTTCTTGAACCTATATCTGATGATCTGCTTAACAGCGCGAGCCCACCCGAGCTAGAGGATGACATCGATGACACCAACAGCACCCACCTCACAAATGATGTTCATGAAATAAATGGTACCAACGGCATCAATGGCTTTCATCATGATGACGACGAAATGGGTGGTGTGAATGGCATCACTGGGGTCACGCATGAGGTTGAGGATATGAATGGAGTACAAGAGACGAATGGAGTGAACGGGCATGTTGGTGAAGAGGACTCGTCGCATGACATCTCTCATGATCTGGAGGAAGACCAAGAAGGCGACCACACCCCTAACCGAGCATTACGAAAACGGAATAACAAGCAATACAACTTGAAGGTACTGACTGCGCAAGCCCATGGAAAGGAGCGCAAAACCCGAGATAAGACTGGGCAACCTGAGCAAGGCGAGGGTTTCGTCACGTATATGCTGTCAGCTAACGCACCAGTTCACCTACTCTCGTGGCAGTGTTGTGCCTGTGGCAACGCCAACGAGTCATTGGACATTTTGAGAGCTCACCTAATGACTTACCATCCGAATTATGTGTACACGCTGGAAAAGACGAGTCAAGGGCCGCTGTTCCGGATTACTCATGTTTCGGGGTCTGCAGTCTCGCCTTCGAAAGAGCTGCAGCTCGGAAAACCCACAAAACCGCTTGATCCGCAGGCCTACGTCAATGGTGATGACTCCTGGGTAACTTCACGCTATGGTCCAGACCACGTGGAAGATGTTGTGAGAATTTCACCGAAGCACAGCACCGAACGACAACTCTTTGGAAAGTCTGGCGAAAATCCTCCTCAGCCTCCAGCGGCAGTTCAGGCGGTGATTTCGCGACCGGAAAAGAAAAAGGTCATCATTCCAGAGTCTTGTCAGCCTCTGTTTGACCCTGTCAGCAAAGCTCGTCTAAAACCTGGCGAGGAGTTACCGAAACCTGTGGTGGATAATGCATGGTTGTTACAGAAGCATCGCGAAGATATCGGCGAATTCTCCGATGTCTCAAAAGAAGAGAAGGAATACATTCGCAGATGGGACGCATTTATTCTTCAGGAAAATGTCACATCTGGACAATATTTCAGGCGTGCTTGGGTCAAGTTTGTCAAAGAGAATGCTTCTTGGCTGGTGGGTGCGAATTATCGGATGAACGAGTATGGCAAGCACCTGTGTGTCCTGATGGCGCGGGATGTCCTGGATAACGCTAGTGTTGAGAAAGCCGGGAAGCTGATTGATGAGGCACGAGCTCGATTAAAATCAGATGAGGATGCGAAGACGAACGGTACCAATGCGGCGGATGTGACGTTAAAACAGTCGCCTCGAGCTTCACAAATTACGAGAGGCGCGAATGGGTGTACAGTGTGTCAGCTCCCCGTCCTCGGACCTTCTCTACTCATCTGCTCAAACAAGGTAATGCCAATGCTGTTCGACGGCAAGCCACTGCTAACAATTGTACAGAAATGCTCAAATCGACTATACCATGCAAGTTGCATCGAAAAGTCGGCATCCGTTCCAGTCACTCGTCCCAAATGGCTTTGCAATGGGTGCAGCAAAACGGAAGCAACCTCCTAGAGTGGGGTGTCCATAGCCTTGCGAAGCATCCCAGCACCTAGCTCAGCAAGCTTGAAAGGAGGCGAACGAAGCAGCACTGGTTCTCAAAGCGCAAAAGCTTCCCATTCGATGACTACGCGTCAAGCGCTGAGAAAGAGACGTGTGAACGTGGCTGTTGGGGAATCTGATGAGCCTACAGCCATGAAGAGAGCCAGGTTTCGAAAAGCTAACGCGAAAGCGGCGAGCTCCAAAAAGAAGTGAAGGATCGCCTCAAGATTTTGTGGTGGGGAATATAGTCAGACTTGGAGATATCGTGAGCGGAAGGATGGCATTAAATTTATGTTTTTATAGTCTTCTCGGCGCTTATTGGGATCGGGACACTGATGAGAAGGCATGCCCGGAGTCGGTTGATCAGGATGGAGGTAGAGGGTGGATTATTTCTGGCGTGGACATTGCTGGGTTTTCGCAGCTCATCTCTGTTGAGGCAGCTTGTACTGCAAACTTTTGGTGGTCTGTATTATATTACTATACTACCTGCATTTTGCTGTCTGAGTGCGTGTGTAACAGATTCCAGCGTGACGATGAAGCAGCAGTCATTGCGATGATGACCTTGAGTATAACCACGGCCAGGCGGGCAGCCAGGGCTAGTCGAAGACGCAGCTTCAATGTGGTATTCAGAGGAATTGTAAACAAACCGTGGTCGGTACGGCTAGCATCTGGGTGTATCTGCAATTCAGGGAGGCTACCGACCTAGGTAGTTATACTGAGTGACCTTGGTTGATATAAGCATGAAGTGTCATGCGACAGATGATGGTCACCACAACAACTCCAACACAAGTAGTAATACGAATTCCGGTCTTGGCGAAACAGCCTCAGTCTGCACAATCTGGGAGTGGTCAATATGTTCTATTCAAGATATGCATTGTCGATGGAAAATTCAAAATACCATTCAGGTTGTTAGGCTAATTCACTCATTGCGCCTCACAATACTTTGAAAGGCTGCAAATAGAATGCACTTGATATAAATGTCGAAGAGAGCTCTTTAGCACTCGTTGATCAAGTCTCAAACACGCTGGGCGCTTATTATAACGGTTTCGGCCATTGCTACAGAAGTGACGTCCTCGGGATGATAACAGCATATCATTGAATCGATGGTATCACGGACTACTTTGTCACGGGACAGAATAACAGTCTGATAAATCATGTTCGGTGATCACTGAGAGACGAGCTTAGCTTCTCACGGATTACGGCGGCTCCCATCAAGTAACTTGTGTGGATGTCTTGGTGCGAGGTTGTCGATTCGCATTTGGATCTGCTTAGATGTATGACTCACCCAGTTTCGGAATGACTAGGTATCATCATCGTCATCATCATCATCAATCAGTCAAGAGGACCTTGGAAGAAGTGACTAATAAATTTCAAGATATGGCGATGACTACAGTAGACGTATCGAAATGCATTTGATAGAAATCAGACATAGTGGCATGTTTTCGGATCTTGGTGCTTCTGAAGGAATTGAAAATGCTATGCAAGATTCAAGACTAGAGAGAAACTCAAGCTCTTGATTTTCTTGGATCAAACCTCTTCTTTCCGCATTAGCCCTTTGCAAGAAGAAGAGTCCGCTTCAAGTTGAATGCACTCCTCTAAAGAGACAAATTAATTCGAGGTCTGTTGACGTCACAAATGTGAATGCTCAGTGAAGGATCTCGACAAATTTGAACGACCAGTCCAGTCCAGATGTGATAGAGGAGGTAGAATAAGTAGCGGAGACCAGTAGAAACAGGGTCGAGTTTTGAACGGTAAAGGCTACCCAAGGTTTAGTGAAATGGCAAATGCAAGTTCCAATCATATTAAACAAAAATAAGAAGCCTCTGATAATATCTGGTCGTTGTTGGTGGTCTATTTTACGGCATGTATGATGGACGAGCTGTTGGACGAGGCGCTTGACGGCGTGGCATGCAGATGGACAGTGTCTAAATGATGATTTTTAGTATCCCAGTACTGTTTATATCGTTTGTATTGTTCTTTTCAAGATACAGGGCTTCTTGGATAACTCGAAGACTCTGCCGTTATTTCGAGCCAAGTTCTTACACAGATAGATGTACACATTGGGACCAGAACATATTGCATATGCAAAGAACATTAGTTTCTTTGACTATAATAATTTTCAGAGCAAGGAAACATCTTTTACGTATGGTTTAAGGAATGTTGAAGGCGATACGACCTTTCCATGGTTGCTAGCGAAATGATGAGGCCATCATGAGTTAGATGGGCAGTGTCGTTGAAGTGCGTTGACGTTAAAAAAATGCCACAATTATTATTCAAGCCTTTTCAATACGACCACTAAAGTATGCTCAAAGCGTTACTAACTCTATAATTCAAGTGGGTGGCTTCATCATGGTCACCTCGCTGCCGCCAGCTCATGGGTACTAGGGCCCGTTGACTAAGGTAGCAGGTTAACATGGCATAAGCGAGTCAAATATTCTTATATAAAATATCAAGCACGGCAACCTCAATAAATTCTGCGAGCGAATGCCATCATTTTCCGGATATACCACAGAAGTCGCCTGTAATCCTTGGTTGACCACCCCCAAGCAATAGAGGCGTCCATCATGAGAACCCACCCACCCACTTAGAGAGGTCAGCCAGCACATGAATCCATTACATATATGTATGAGATTGTGCTGTAGTGAAGAAACGTGTTAACCGCAAACTCGAGTCCACGACGTGACTTTTCATGACGTAAATCAACGAGAGGCCAGATCAGAAATATACCACATGGCGCACGCAGTGCATGATCAATAGCCTCAGGTTGTCAGCATCGGCCAATCGCCGCGTTTCCTCCATGAAGCAACCATGATAGACACTCAATGGAGGTCATGTCATGTCGACATGATTATTCCATTCCACCCACCATTTGATCTGGTTAGATGTTACCTTATCCCACATTGCGACCCCACCTGGTCCACGCACGCAAGCCTCTGTGAGGGAGAGCTCTTCCTTCGTTAAGAGCTCAGTCATGGTAGGTTTATAACAGAGGTTTCGCATTTCGCTCTAAAACTTCCAAGGCCGGTCCAAGGTCGACTGGCTGCAGACCATCATTCTCTATTGTTGCAATGCAATGCAATTCGAGGTGATGGAGTTCTTCTGCGGCAGAATTCATGTCCAGAATCAAGAGAATTGGTGCCGCAAACAAAAGTGAAACGAGATACTTATTACTCTCTCTCACTCTCCTAATACTGTCGAATTCCAGTTGTTGAACCCTTGTTTACTCACTGTAGCACCATGGTTATAATCCGAATACTGGCCATCCTCTACCACATACGACCAAAGGTAGTG
>JABSSZ010000645.1:0-23738 GCA_013755755.1 Fusarium sp. NRRL 25184 | reverse complement strand
ATAATAAAATAATTGTATTTTTAATTTAAAAGCTAAATTATAAATATTAAAAAAGGTAATAAGGGTATTAATATATTATTTGACATTTATATATTAATATAAAACTCTTTAAGTTAATATTAAATAAATAAGACTTAATTTAAAATACCTATAACTACATCACTTTAAAATTTATTAAATACTTAAATTTATAATATATACCAATACTTCAGCCTATTCTGCCATGCTTTCACAGCCTCAGCCACCGACAAAATCACCTCCTCTTTTAGCAGTGGCTGCATTAAACCTGCAGTCTTGTACTAAATGATCATACGGTTCCGACATCAATTTAAAAAGGCCTCACCTTTTTGCTAAGATTTCACGTGATTTTTACATTTTTTTCTAACATGTCATATCTCCTAGACTGCACACTCATGTCCTCCGTTTTTCAACATGGTAAGTAACGAACGGCTGAAGTTCATCACGCTATTATCATAGTGGGTTGTCTGATGGTAAACCCAGTAAAGAGAGGCAGATTACATTGTGGATGCCGGGTAACACGAGCGTATTCAAGCGGCATGCATGTGATTTAATAATTGAGATGAAAGTGTATTTTGTGGCAAGCCAATTAAGAGGTTTTATTCGAGCAATCTAATTGTATTTTCCGCAGCCGTACCCGCAATGGACCTTGCCGAGGCGGATTCAAGCTTTGATCTTCAACCCTCCATTGCACCTTGTACCCACTCGGGGATTGCCTTCAGAAGAGTCTGGACCATATTCTGCGCCGGTGCGATTGGGCATTGCTAATTGTGTCATGATTCCGCTCAAGTCTTGACGGGCTGCCGATGTTAGGCGGCAGCTGCCGACGCAGGCGGTAGCTCGTTCCAATCCTCTTGCCCATAAGTCAGCTGGAAATATACGAAAATGCTTCTTTCTCCACTTGCTTTCTTAGCTCTGTCGGTTTCACGTGCCAAGTGGTTGACCACCTTTGCTTGACATGCAGTAGCTCTTACGGCTTTTTCAACAGACAGCCAGTAAATTGTGTGCAATCATCACTACTCTTCGTGTCCGTGGCATCGTATCAAGCAATGCAGGAGGGCAGCGGCTACCGTACTCCTCGTTCCCGTTCATTAGTGTGAGGATAACCGTCTTGGAGAGCGGGTCTGTAATAATTCTCTGTAATATTAATTTATGACGAGGGTGTGCAAACCTTGCTTAGATTGTACTGTAATATGCAGTACAGTTCATAAGCTGCGGGTTATCAATCCCCAGCTGAGTGCAGTGGCCAATAGCGAATTGACATTTATGCTGACGCTTGTTGGTCGGCAAGCTGGGGTTCAACCACCAGTGGGTATTGTTGTTTTCTTTCACTAACAGATGTTAAATTTCAAGGAAAAGCAAGAGGACAAAGAAAATTCATCTAAGCATCACTATCAGTTGGAAAAATATAACAATTCTCACAGGTTGAGGTTTAGACATCATACCGGCTGCAGCTGTAAGCAACACATTGTTTGAGAGATATTCAGGCACCCACCTCGGCCGAGCCCGTCGGCCCGCCTTGGCTGCTGCATTGGCTTGGATGTGGCGGCGGCTAAGTCTCATCACATTCTTGCATGGGCTTGGCTGAGTCTGGCAGCTTAAGCTTATCCCCCCACATTCATACAGGGTTCTCCCCCCCTCGGCCGAGCCAACTTCGTACGAGGTCATTTTCGTACGAGGTCATTTTGTACGAGGTCAATTCGTACGAGGTCGTTTTCATTTGAGGCCATTTTCATTCGAGGTCATTTTCGTACGAGATTGTTTTCATACCAAGTTGCCGCTTACTGAGTGCAGTAATAGTCCTGCGCTGTGTCTTTTTAGCTGGACTTCTGTATATGCCCCTCGGCCGAGCTGGTTCACTATTGCTGGACTTAAAAGACTGCCTGTTTACATACCTGGATTATCATCTACCTGCCCTCAGCATCCATCCTCAGCCTACTGCATCAGCCTCTTGATTATTGCCGCATTGTCCCAACCCATAATTGTGTGTTTTTGCAATTTTAATCATCTACGAAATTTATACCTCTCACAATGTCGGAGACAGTTGAGCTTGAGAATAACCAGGCGAGCAGCCCGATGGAAAACAAGGAACGCATCCCGCCTAATGGTGGCACCAAGGCATGGGCCTGCGTTGCCGGATCATTCCTGCTGCAGTTTTGCTCTTTCGGCTACGTCAATGCGTGGGTGTCTCCATCCTCCCCTCTTATTTCCTCTTGTTCCTCTCATGAATAATAAGCTGACAACTGGACAACAGGTGTGGCATGTTCCAATTATATTACTCAGAAGTGATGTTTCCGAATACATCATCATCTGCATTAGCTTGGATTACTACCTTACAAATCTTCCTGCTATTTATGTTTGGTCCTGCAGTAGGGAAACTGATTGATATCTATGGCTGCCGCAGGACGCTTCCACCATTTAGTATCATGGCTGTTTTTTCTGTATGTATGTTAAGCCTGTGTACTACATATTGGCAGGTTATGCTTGCACAAGGAGTTGCCTTTGGTCTAGCTGCTGCTGGACTCTCACTCCCTGCTATGGCAACTGCTACCCAATGGTTCTCAACTAAGAAAGGCTTGGCTGTTGGTATTGTATCTTCAGGCAGCAGTCTAGGTAACACTTCCTTATGCAATGAATTTTGACAAGCATACGGCTGACATTGATACTAGGCGGAATTATTTACCCATGTATGCTGCCTCAACTAATTGATGAAGTTGGCTTTGCATCTGCTGTTCGTTGGACAGCCCTTTTGCAAGGAATCCTCTTATTTATCGCCAACCTCCTTTGCTCCTCGCCCTTCCCGCCACTTGGCAAATCGTCGCCTGAAAAGAAAGATATAGCCCCTCCCAGCAATGGCCTTCCTCCCAGCAATGACCTTCCTCCCAGCAGTGGCTTGAAGGGATTCAAGAGTTTGCCCTGGGCCTTTTTCGTCTTCGGTTGTTTCTTCACTATGTGGGGTCTTTTCGCGCCCCTTAACTACCTTCCCGAGATGGCCTCAATTCATGGATACCAGAGCTTTGCTATATATACACTGGCTATTGCTAATGCAGGCTCTCTGGTTGGTCGAATTGTTCCAGGCTGGATTAGCGATATTATTGGTCAATTTAACACTATGGTTATTGTGACCAGTCTATCGGGAATCTTGGTACTAGCCTTCTGGCTACCACTTGAATTCCATACATCCAAGACTGGTCTTATCCTCTTTGCATTGCTCTTTGGTTTTGTCAGTGGTGGCTTTGTAAGCCTTGGACCTCCCTGTGTTGTTTCTCTTGCTGAGGACAATGTGGATGAGATTGGTGTAAAGCTTGGCGGTTTCTGCTTAGCTATTGCCCTTGGAGCTTTAACTGGTCTTCCTATTGAAGGAGCTATTAAAGACCGAGAAGGAAATCAGTTCACTGGTTTGATGTCCTTTGCAGGAGGGACCATGATCTTGGGAAGTCTCTGTACTGCAATCGCTCGGGTTTACAAGGGAGGACCTGAGCTTATGAAGAAGGTTTGAGCGAGAGTCAGAGGGATGATCGACAGACAGAGCTTTAACGGACATCAGCCTGAGGCGATTGATGAAGGCCTGGTTAGTAATTGATGGACGTTGGGCGTAATGTAGAGGAGCCTGAGCTCATTTGTGTCATGTAAGAGGAAAGATAATATTCCGAGTTCTTTTATACAAATGTTTATATATTATTAGATCACTTGGGTCTCCGGTGATTCCGAATTAAGTCAGAGATAGTTGACAGAATGAGGGAGTTCAAAATGATAGAAGCTAAACCTGAACCAACTTGCATTACATTCCTTCGCAAACTTGGGGCACTTAAATGTCGGCATAGTGGTATTTGCAGGCAAACGGGTTTGATATCATGTAGCATATGCAAACTTGACAGTCACCCAGTCGCAACAGTCAGTTTATTTTCTTCTTTTTTTCTTCTTCTTCAACTTCTTTATTGTCTTACGCAAGTATAAGTGTACTTCGAGCCTCTTCAATGATCAAAGAAGCTAACTTCTGTTCCAGAGCTTCCTATCAATGTACCCTACATCAACTCTGACTCCCATCCCGATCCTCCTGCTCCATTAAAATGACCTTTGCGGTTAGCATATGGTAGCACTGCACATGTCCCCTCTGGGCGTAGCTCAATGATCTGGGTCAGGCAGCCTCGAGGGGAAACAACCCGATTCAGCCGGAATCCAGCCTCTTCCGCCAACTTTTGATATTCCTCCAGTGTTCGCTCTTTGTTTCTGCACCTCACCAGCATGCGAATGTCGGCGTATCTAGCTCCGCGTCCCAAGCGCCCATCAAACAAGACCGACTCAACGATCAGCACTCTGCTCACTCCGGACTTGATATCCATGATCTCCCGGATCCGTCGAAGGAGCTTGACACAGTCCTCATCGCCCCAGTTGTGCAGAATCCATCGAAGCAGGTAGGCAGATGATTTGGGAATTTCATCTTTGAAGAAATCTCCTCCAGTGATGGAAGTAATTCTGCTGGTCAGGGGATCGTCAGAGGGAAATCGCTGCTTGAGGATCTCTGCGGTGGAAGGAAGCTCGAATGCAGCGGCCGTAGCATCTGGAAACCTCTCCAAGTACGACCTGATAAAGTCTCCAGCTCCGGCTCCCATATCGACAACAGTCTCCGACTTGAGTTCGTCCCATGGGTAGTCGGAAAGCAGCCCAGGAGCCTCAACGACGCTGCCCGTGCCGGTGACCTTGTGGAAGCCAGCAGCCTTGCCCGTCTCGGCCAGATACTGGTAGATGGGCTTGTCAGTGTTATAGAAAAGTTCAGTGGCGGTTTTGGGCTGATCTTGTCTCAGCTGGTCAGGGAGACCCGAGATGAGATCGTAGTACTCGCGAGGGAAAAAGTCAACCCAGTTGACCCAAGTAGCCCAGTGGTCTTTGCGAAGGAGATCGGAGAGCCGGTTGTTGGACAGCAGACCGGTTTTGGGGTCCTGCGAGAAGTATCCCATTTCACGAAGATAGCGGACCACCTGGAACAGGCCTTGTTCATGCAATCTGGTGGCTTTGGCCAGCTCCGAGATGCTGCAAGGCTGAAGCTTCTGGACGTGATCTGCCAGTGCATATTCGGACGCGCAGAGCAAAACCTTGCTGTTGGTAAAGGCTGATTTCCAATTGATTAGCTGCCTTTCGCTAGGTAAAGTGTATTGAATGGGTCAAAATCGAGACTTACCAAAAACTCCATCAACCAACTGCATATGGGGTGGAGTTAGGGTGACGAGAAGTTTGTCCAGCACTTGTACTGTGTCCAAGAGCTTTTGATAGACTGAGCGCGAGGAATTCAGAGCATTTGGAGATACTTCGAGACAGGAGTTGAGCTCCTGCGATAGAGGACCTTCAAGCTGCGACAATGCATGCTTAATGTTCCAGTTCAAGTGGTCAAGTTCGTTTTCCATTCTTGAATGTCTGTCTGTTGATCAATGATTCTGAGTAAAGTATTGTAGCGGTTATGTATATCCTCGAGACACAGACCTTTGAAAGTAAATGGCTTTTATGATGGATGGTATTGGTTGTGCTGTCAGCTTACGGACGGCCGTGCTCGGTGGATATCGTATGCGAATACCCTCCGAGACCATTGGGGGCCGCCGTTCGGCCCCTCATCTCACTCGGCCCGAAGACAGACGTACAGTAAGCAATAGTAATTGTCAGCGAGCGCTGTGTTTTCGAAGCTGTTTGGCGTATACATATTACCAGAAGCGATAATATCGCTGCAAAAAAACACCATCACCACCTAAGTACCTACCTACTACCAACATCATCACTCAGCCGTATTCTACCATGGCCCATCCAACTCCTATCCTCTTGGATCACTTCCGTGATCAATTGCGAAAGAATCCTTCGTTGGTCGCGGTTGAGGACGGCACACAATCCCCAGACCAGAAAACCTGGCAGAGCATCACATACGCTCAGCTCGATGCTCTATCTGAGCAATGGAGCAAGCGTCTCGGCCTCGCTGGCATTGGCGCCGGCTGCGTGGTTCCCCTTTTATCCAACAGGTCAATTGCCATGGTAGCGGCTACATTGGCAATCTTGAAACTCCGCGCAGCTTATGTACCCATGGACATATGCTCGTGGGGACAGGATAGAATAGAAACCGTTCTCAGAACTGTTAATCCACAGCTCATTGTGTCAACGTCGACATGTCCTCAGAATCAGTACCCATACCCAGTTTTGGTTTTGGGCCTTGGTGACTCGGGTGAGATAGCAGCGTGTCATTATGGATCTCACTGCATCCCAGAAGATGAGGGCTTCGACCAGAGAGGGGACGATCTGGCATACATCATCTTCACATCCGGCACGACAGGGAAACCGAAGGGAGTGCAGATCGGCCAGAGATCGATTTCTCGTTATGTGAAAGAGGGTGGCAATTTGCCATTTAATTTCAACACGCAACCTGGAACAAGGGTATTGCTCATCTGCTCAATTGCGTTTGACGGTTAATATGCTCGATTTCCCATCATACAAGTGTTCCTCTAACCTTATGCATATAGTCTGTGCCGGGGTCATGTTCAATACCCTCTGTAACGGCGGAACCCTGGTTCTAGCCGATCCATCTACATTTGAAGCCGCCGCCAGAACATGTCACGTTCTACCTCTGACTCCAAGTATTTTAGTCACATTGGACCCTGAAGCTGGCTTCGATACAGTGGAAGCGATCTTCCTCGGTGGCGAAAGCCCAAGCCTATCCCTGATAGAGGCATGGTCCTCTCCCCGCCGGAAGCTCTACAATTCGTACGGGCCAACCGAGACAACCTGTACATCCCTCATGGGGGAACTCAAGCCAGGATCTCCTGTTACTATTGGCTTTCCAATCTCATATAGCACTGTCCTATTGCTTGATGAGGCTGGTATGGAATCCACAGAGGGCGAAATCTGTATTTCTGGCCTAGGTCTCGCATGGGGATACTTCCATGACCCAGATCGAACACATAGCGCTTTTGTCAGAAGGGGCGAGGCTATGATTTACAAGACAGGTGACTATGGAAAATGGACCGGGGACGGACTGCAGTTTTGTGGCCGCAGAGACAATGTGGTGAAGAATAGAGGGTTCTTGATCAACCTTGAAGCCGACGTCGAGCCTGCTCTGCAGTCCTTCGGCAAAGTCCACAGCGCATCAGCTTTCATGTCACAGGGCCGGCTAGTTGCATTCGTTACGCCAGTATCTGCCAAAGAGGGGCTTCGCGATTATCTTTCGAATACCGTATCCTCCTTCCTAGTCCCTGACACGATATACTCACTAGATGAGTTCCCCACGACAGGCAACGGGAAAATCGACCGAGGACGCCTGCTGCGTATGCATGAGTTGGAGCAATCATCAGACACGGCCAGCCTTGAGAGGGGACTTGGCCCAGTTGAAGCAGTTTGTAGAGGATTTTCATATGTCCTCCAACTTCCAACATGTCGTATTCTTCAGACATCGTCTTTTCGCCATCTTGGAGGCCACTCACTAGCAGCAGTCATGCTGGCCTCGGCCCTGAGGAGAATGGGGTTCGGTATCAGTGTCAGTGAAGTGCTTCTCTTGGATACCGTCGAGAGTATAGCTGAGGCTGTCAAAACTTTGGCCGATGATTCATATACTTTCTTCGATCCAGAAGATGTGACAGAACGACTGAAACATGAGATGACGACCACCTTGCCACTTCAAGGTGCGACTATTGCGCCCATGGCTGACATCCAAACCAGGATGCTCAGTGGCAGTGCGGCCACTCCGGGTCTGTCATTTATCAAGACGTCCTTCACCTTCAATCACCCGGGTAAACAAGACCTTACAGCTATCCTCCACGATGGTTGGCTTCGGCTTTGTCGGCGTCACGAGATCCTGAGAACATCCTTTGTACTAAGCGCGTCAAATGGAGTCCAAGTGATAGCCAAGGAGCCGAGGTTCTCGTGGGAGGAAGAGATCGTGACAGAATCTGAGTGGGAACCAGTCTGTCAACAGAAAGAGTTTCTGGCTATGGAAGATTTTGCAGACTTTGACGTAGAGGATCAAGCGTCACTGTCAAGAGTTGTTCTGGTTGTTGCCCCCAGCAAGCGAACGCGGTTCATCTGGACAGTCCATCACAGCTTGATTGACGGATGGTCCATGGCAACTCTGATGCGAGACTTTGCCGCCTGTCTCCAAGATACACCAATCCCGGCACCACCACAGTTTGCTCAAGTTGTCCAGGAGATAGATCGGCTCAATGTCGAGTCCTCAAATAGGGCTGTCTCATTCTGGAAAGAATACTTGGGCGGATATACACCAATCCCAAGGCTTCGGGTACCACCACCCACTGATGTCAGAGACTATACGCAGGCCTCCTTATCTCAAAGATTGACCGTCAGCGTATCTGAACTGGAGGCTGCAGCCAAAGATCGATTTGCAGTTACACCTGCCACGCTATTTTACGCCGCTTGGGGACTTCTCGTTTCCAGGTACTCAGGAACAGATCAGGCTGTACTTGGCGCGGTTCTATCAGGACGGAGCTTACCGATACCCGGTATAGAGAACATTATCGGCCCATTGATTAATACACTACCACTGGCCATAGACACTCAGGAGGATCAGTCAGCACATCATTTCGTGCAAGCTGTGTTCAGAAGGCTATGTGATCTCTTGGAATTTCAGTGGTCTCCTGCTGCACTGATCCAAGATGGCTGTGGATGCAGCCCTGCAGAGCTCTTTGAGACGCTCTTCGCTTCGCAGTATGGCTTCCCAGAATCTCCTTGGGATTCGGTAGCGGTTCCTCAGCCCAGCGATATCCGCTATCGTGAGGCTACTCAAGTTCCACTCACTGTTCTATTGATTAGTGCTGAGGGCCAGTTTGACGTCCAATTCATCTATCGGCGGTCACATTTCAGTAATGCCGTCGTCCAGAGAATGATTTCTCAGCTCGATATTCTTGTCACATCCCTGACTACTGTGGAACCAGACACACAATTGAGAAAGGTGACAGGAAAAATGCTGGAGCAGGATCGGCAGTATCAGATATCGAATGTAGAATCTGGGCAGCTGGATAGCTCTCGCGAAGTGCCGCAGAACCTAGCCGAGGCTATCGAAAACTCGATCCAAGCATATCCTGACATGTATGCTGTCGAATCACCGACAGGGATTCTTACATATCGGGAGTTTGGGAGACTGACGGAGCACATTGCTGGGTACATTCTGCAGTACAACGGGCGGGGGAGGGTTGTCTGCGTAGTCAGTGATGGTTCTCTGCTTTGGCTTCTTGCCGTGATTGGAACAGTACGAGCAGGCGCTATCTACTGTCCAATTGATGAGAAACTGCCTCGCGCCAGAAAAGAATACATGATCAAAACCAGCCGAGCTACATTGGTTCTATTTACCAAGTCTAGTCAAGAGCCGGTATGCGACGGTGTTACGTCTTTAGTCATGGAGTCCATCATGGCAGGCATATCTTCAGCTTCATCCTTAGCCACTTCAGTTTGTTCTAGTCATCCTAGTGGTGATGATGTCGCTTGCTTGATCTTCACTTCAGGGAGCACGGGCTTCCCCAAAGGTATGAGCGGCCCATCCAGCCAACGTGCCATTGACCTAGAATTTGTTGCTGACGATTTTGAAGCCGTCCAGCTGCAGCACAAAGGCATTATTAACGTGGTTTCTCAGCCATCAGGACGACTGTACTCTCGTCCGGGCCAGCGTAATGCACAAATGCTGTCCCTTGGATTTGATTGCTGCATCAAAGAGGTCTTCTCCACCATCTGCTTTGGAGCAACCTTGGTTCTAAAAGACCCCGAGAACCCTATTGCCCATCTTACGAAAGTTGATGCAACTATGGCTACCCCTTCCCTACTTGCAACCTTGGAACCTGACGACTATCCTAATCTTAAGACTATCACTGTTGCTGGAGAAGCCGTATCTCAGGCTCTCAATGATAGATGGGCTCCCAGAAGAACCTTGATCAATGGTTATGGGCCTGCCGAGTGCACTTTGATATCGACCACGGCAATTCTCCACCCGGGAAGCAAAGTGTCGATCGGTAAGCCACTCTCGGGTTTGTCATGTTACTTGCTTGACTCCCACGGACGTCCCGTGCCTACAGGAGTCAGTGGAGAAATATATATCTCGGGAGTACAGATTACTCCTGGATATCTTGACAACGAGCAAGAAACAGCCAGGCGCTTCCTCAGTGACCATCTTAGTCCTGGCCAAACCATGTTTCGGACAGGAGACATGGGAAGGAGGCTGGAAGATGGGAACATTGAGTACATTGGTCGAGAAGATGATCAAATAAAGCTCCGCGGATATCGAATCGACCTTGGGGAGGTTCAAAGCGCCATCTCCAAGCTTGCTACTGGGGCCAAAAACGTTGCCCTTGTTGTGTCCAACGGTAACCTAATCGCATTTATGACGCCTGAGAACATCGATGTCGAGGGCTTAGCTAAAAGCCTAGAGTTGCACCTCCCGCAGTACGCCGTCCCGCATCGAATCTTCGCTCTTGGAAAACTCCCTACCTCGGCAAATAACAAGGTCGACTCATCTGCATTGCGGATGTATTGGAAAGATGCAGCAACTAGTGGTGTTGCTGTTGAGGAACCTGAAACGGATACACAGCGAACTCTTGCCTCCATCTGGGCAAACGTGCTTGGGCGCGATCTGAATCAGATGCCCATCAGTCCCGGCGACCGTTTCTTTGAACTCGGCGGGCACTCCTTACTGCAAATCAAAGTCGCTCAAGCCATTTCCAAACACTGGGATATCCGCCCATTGCCGCTCAAGCATGTCATTCGCCACCACAGCCTTCGGGATCTGTCACTTGCCATCGATGAGGTTGTAAGTGATTCGACAAACAAAATGTCAACAAGACCATTCCTCGACATGTCTGCAGTGCCACGAGACGGTCCGCTTCCTCTCTCGTACCTCGAGAAAGAAATGTTGCTCAACCACCTCATATCTGGCGGCTCGCCGGCTGGAAACATGAACTTTGTCTGCAAGATTCGAGGCAACATCAACGCAGGAGTCTTGGCAGAGGCGTTCCATAGAGTTACTGCAGATATCGAAGTGTTTCGAACCAGGTACTCTGTTGTAGACGGCACTGTCTTCCGACAGCAGGCTCCGGCAACTGTTCATATTCCTTGTGTGGTCCAAACAGGCAACCTCAGCTCATTTGTCCACCAGAAAATCACCAGATCCTTCGATCTAAGTACGGAACCGCCATTGGACGTCTCCATCATCATAGGAAACCCAATTCAAACAATGCTGGTAGTTGTTATGTCACACGTCGTTGGTGATGCAGTCACAATGGCAACTTATCTCAACCGAGTCTCACAGACATATCATCTCCTGACTTCCAACGTCTCAAAGGCCAACCTGATCACTACACATGATGCCTTGGCCTATATCGACTGGGCGCAATGGGCTTCAGCATTCGACCAAAACCCAGGTACCCTCGCATTCTGGTCATCTTATCTTTCCAACCCCCCCTCCCCGCTTACATTCGGCAATCCTTCCCTAGGAGCAGTAACATACATGGGCTTCACTCGCTCCTGGACGCTCCCTCCCTCAATGTACGGCAGCCTATCCAGTCTTGCAGCGAAAGCTACAGTAACGATGCACCAGCTCATCCTAGGAGCCGTATTCTTTAGTTTGCAGTGCGTTGATCGCCGAGACGACATCTTCCTCGCAGCCCCTTTTACGCACCGCTCAGAGCCCGGTACTGAGTCGATCCCAGGCCTCTTCCTCGACCGGCTCCTCCTCAGGATTCAGCGGCTTCCTGGCCAGAACTCCCTCTTTGGGTTCCTCTCCTCAATTCGCGAAACTAGTCAGCAAGCTCTAGCGCACATCGTTCCCTACCGATCCCTTCGCTCTCATCTTGCCTACAAACCAAGCCTCATCGACCCCCTCTTCAAGGTGATGGTAGCCTACCACACCGCCGCTGAACAACAGACCCTGCTTGAGCTTCACGACGCAGAAGTCGAGCCCATCCCATGCCGTGAGACAGGCGGGTCCAAGTTCCCTTTAAAGGTTGAGTTCACCGAGACGGCAGTTAAGGATCTCCAGGTTGATATGGAGTATGATATGGGATTCATCAGCCAAGATATTGCCATGAGGCTTGAATTTGCCCTTTCCTTTACGTTACAGCTTATGGTTACTGAAAGAGATGTTGGGGATATTATTCAGCTGGTTGAGATGTCGTTTCGTCCTGGGACAGAACATGAACAAGAGGAAGCAGTCTCCAAGCTCACTAACGGAGAGAATAAGACAGATTCTCTTATGAGCGGAACAGGACTCAGCATAAGCGTTACCGATGCAGTTTCTGAGTGTCTTGGACTTGAAATCGAAGCACTAGACCCTGAGAAGTCATTTTGGGATCTGGGGGGTCAGAGTATGGATGCTCTAAAACTTCAACACCTGTGCGAGAAGCGAGGACTGCGGGTGGGACTACAGGATATCTTTATTTCCAGGAGTGTTTTAGAGTTATCATCTTGTGCTAAGACAATGTAGTGCAAGGGGCACATTGTAACCACTTATTGAATTCCTTTGTCCAAGTATTAGTTACCAATAGTCACCCATGGACGCCCTGATTTCACTAGCATTCTGGTCGCAAGGCTCAGACGGGACTCGAAAAAGCGCCTACCTTTGGAATTCCAATTGTGGGGAGTGGCTGAAGATGTACGAGCCACGAAAGATCTCTAAGCGGCAAAGAAGCTTAATAATTCTCTAGTTGCAGCAGGTATATAGTGTGTCATAATAGGCCATACAACGCCATACCAAACTTGCATGACGTTCAAGCCATCAAGGTCCCGCTGCCTAGCAGTTAAGTTCCTATTCGTCTGAGTCTCAGAGGCATGGGCCTAGAGGCAGGGATCTAAGAGCCGTTATTGGCTGGGCTCCATTCTTCGGAGGAAATCCAGCCCAAATCGGACGCCGAAAAAAGCACAAATAGACCTCCGAAACATTGGGGCACGGTGGAAACGGAGGGTTACATCTTAGCCACTCGGGCTCAACCGGGCTTATTTTGTGTTAGATCAAGGGAGCTGAGTGTGCTTTAGGAAGAGCTGCAAGGAAATACCACGCTTCCAGACTGTATATAGGCCTCATATGAGCCAAAGCCGAACAGAGCTTAGGTCGGCCGCAGAAGCAACTACGCACTACAAGCTTATTCAGTCTTAACCATACACCCATTCAACATGTCCCCCAGTGCCGAATTGATAGTTTCTGTTCGGCCAAGCCTCAATGGCATCAATGGCGGCCATACAGCCAAGGCGGATAAGACATTGCCCAACGGGGACTTTCATGCACAGGATAGTCTTGCTCTCGGACATGTTACCCCTTATGACGTTCTAACGGCTGCCCTTCCCCTATCGGCTCCAATTTCAGCCACAGACTTCTGGTGGCGAGAGACGGGGCCTCTTATGAGCAAGCTTTTCTCCAAGGCAAACTGCTCTCTTTACGCGCATTACCAAAATCTCATTCTATATCATACCCATATCATTCCTTTACTGGGACCTCGGCCACCTATTGAGAATTCGGTGCAGCCGTCTACGAGATACGCGCCATGGAGGTCCTTCCTGACGGATGACTTTTCTCCTCTAGAGCCGAGTTGGAACATGAGTGGCAACTTCAACTCACAAAGCACAATCCGTCTCGGAATCGAACCAGTGGGCTTTGAAGCCGGAACCGCCGCGGATCCCTTCAATCAAGCTGCCGTGACGCAGTTCATGCACTCACGCAAGGCGACTGAAGTGTGCGCCAACCTGGCTTTGTTTGAACACTTTCGCCACGATCTCTTTGTCGGTCCAGAATCTTATGCCGAGCTGAGAGCCAAGATCCCGGAGGGAGAGCATACCACGCAGAGCTTTATGGCGTTCGATTTCGACGCGGGTCGAGTCACCACCAAAGCCTACTTCTTTCCCATTCTGGTATCGCTGAAAACTGGACTGAGCACAACACAGGTGGTGTCAAGTTCCATCATACGTCTGGCGCTCAAGAGCGATGTATGGGGTGTACAAGCCATCGCCGCCCTGTCGGTCATAGAGGCGTGGGTGGCTGGCTACGGCGGCGCGGCAAGGACCGAGATGATCAGCGTTGACTGTGTGGATGAGGCACAATCGCGCATCAAGATCTATGTGCGCATGCCATACACGTCTCTGCGGAAGGTGAAGGAAGCATACTGTCTGGGTGGGCGCTTGACGGACGACAACACAACCGAGGGCCTGCAACTGCTGGACAAGCTATGGAGGACTGTCTTTGGAATAGTTGACGAGGACGTGGAGCTGCCACAGAAGGCCCATCGCACAGCAGGGACAATCTTCAATTTCGAGCTGCGGCCGGGAAAATGGTTCCCCGAGCCCAAGGTATACTTGCCCGTCCGACATTACTGTGAAAGCGATTTGCAAATCGCCAGTCGGCTACAAATCTTCTTTGGAAAGCTCGGATGGCACGACGCGGAGCGAGAGTATTCCAAGCATCTCCAAGACATATTGTGAGTCGTTGAGGATCTTCCATTTAGACCTATACCGATACTAACCTTGCCAGTCCTCATCACCCATTATCCTCATCAACAGGGACACATACATATCTCTCATTTTCATACAAGAAGCACAAAGGGGTCTACATGACAATGTATTACAACCCCCGGATATACAGCACGGAACACAATGACCTGGTTCATTCGGAAGAATCATAGACGTACTATTCTATTTTATGAGCAGGGGCGCATTGCATTTGTTAAATTTGCTATTGAGTGCTATCGTATCATCGGTCTGGGTCATCTTCACAAATACGTGCATGATATTTACTTTTGTGAAAAGTGCTGTGCTTCCGCAAAATATGAGGTGTACATATAGAAAATACGCAGAGCTCGCTGCAACTCTTAATAGGAGCTAGGATCTGCCGGGTCAAGGTGCCAAAATTCCTGGCCAATAACGTTAGCAAGATGCTTTCTACCAAATGGCTGAATCTACTCACCCAGTCAAACGACGTTACAGGATCCTGCATGTCTATACTGCCAAACTCCGATAGATCAAGTACTGAGGTTGCTGTCGCGGATTCTCCTGATGCCGATAAACTTTGCGGAACTGCCAAAGGCGATGCAGTAGTTGATGACCATATTCCGGGGATTACTCCATTTTGAGGGAGGACAGTCTGGAATGATGTTAAATGGAGGTTTGACGGTTCATTTTTTGCAAGACAATTTGAGATGATGCGATTGATGACTTTCCACATAGGTGTGGCTTCTCGCCGTCTCGTATCCATTGTCTTCCTCAAGACCTCCAAGGCACGAGCCCTGAGCGAGCAGTGATTTGGCGCTTTGAATTCAGGTGTCTCAAGTTCCGAGACGATATGCATGATAGATTGAAAACAGGCATGGCCACCAATATGCCATTGAAACTTCTGAGCATCTTTATCATCCGGCATTGAGTTCAAACTCTCAATAAGGCTGACTGACTTTGCCAATACTCTAAACACCTTGGTCAGCCTTGGTAACCATACGTGAATGGGGATTGAAAGTTTCTACATTGATGAAGGCGGCATCATACGTACGTTTGTCTGATCTCGGGGGACACTGCGGCCTCCCTATATTGCTTCGGGGTTCGCAGCCAGAAAATAGACCAGCATCGCCACTCAATAACGGCAGCAAGACCAAGGGCCATGCGCTGCTGAGGAATCTGGGGATCGCAGTATTGCAGATACTGGGTTTGGAGATGGGAGACCATTTCATCCACTATGCTTCGAACCTCTACAAATAAAGACTGAAGCTCTGCAATTGGATACAAGGTGCCATTCCCATCAGCAGCTGATGACTTAATTCTCCGCTCCAGCCTGTAAGTACTCCGGACTATTCTGCGGAAGCAGTGGATGCCATTCAGGCGAATCAAGTGGCCTGTCATGTCGGTAAATCCAGGAGGCGAGCGTATCTCCGCACCGAGATGTGCTCCTTCAACAAGATCCTCATCACGGACGTTGAGTGGCAGCAACGTAGTATAATCCTCGTCCGATATTGTAGGCTCCTGGCCTCGACCTTCGGCAGAGCGGAAATCGAGATGGCATATCTGATGCCACAGCCGGCGCCGAGTCTCAACCTGTATAACATCCATATTACTTGACGGGAAGAATGATGGCTCTCTGTGAAGGCCTTGCGAAAGAGCCATTTTGACAGCGAGACCAAGGAGGGTCCAGGTCCTTGCCATGCCATCTTCCCGTGATTGGCAAGTCTGGGCCCAGTCAGATGCATTAGAATCACAACAGGGCTAATCGACTTACCAGAAGTAGTACAAATGCCTGAAGGACTTCAATACTAGGTGTTACTAAGAATTTTTCTCTCCCTAGCCCAAGTTCAACTCCTCTTTGGAACTGGGCAAGAAGTGCCTCCTTTTCTGCACCAAATTGCAGCATAACATCTGCTGCTGACAGGCTGTTGATAGCTGAGTAGAATATAGCCAACGCCAAAGGTTCAAAGGTATGGATGGCCGGGTCAGGCCTTAAGGCTTTAGCCTCCTGAGTTGGAGTAGTTGAACCATATGTATAGTTGATATACTGGGTGAATCGTCGCTGAAGTGTAGGTTTGTGGACTAGTCTTGTCATCGGATCGACGTTGGAATAGAATATGTTGAGCAATGCCGAACAGTCATCTGCGGAATTAGGTGCCGAAGCCGTAAGGCTATCCACAGTAGTAGCAAAAAACGGGAATGGAGGGGTTGCCTGGTCTGTTGATGAACTTTCCACTGGCTTACTGCCAGATTCATCTCCAAGCAGCATTTTGACATCATGGATCTAATTTCATCAGTGTCAAAAACATCAATTCATGAGCTCAGGTATATATACCTGATCAGCCAATAGAGCGTAGTGTAGGGAGGAGACCCAGCGAGACTGACCCTCCTCGGCCTCCAAGAGCAAAGCACCATCAAAACCATCGGTCGACAAAGTTTCAGCTCGCGGGTTTGGGAACGGGCCCGTCACCTGATCGACGTCTCGGGGGCTTTTTGAGCTACATGTTCTCACATCAGGCGATTGGGAGATGTCGCCACCACTGACGATTGCCCGCTCCAGAAGTCGTTCCAGCCGTTCGAGGCGATTGCGTATCTCTTCTTGGCCAGTTCGCAGACTGCTCCTCGAAACTCGATTGCCTTCGCCGGCGCGAGAAGGGTTAAGTGAGGCTGACTGTGGACTGGCATAGACACAAACGCGATTTGCCTTCTTGCATGGCGTACAAGTGGGCTGCGTATGATCACACTTGACCTTTCGACGCCGACATGTCAGGCACGCAGTGATTGTGCGCTGCCGGCCCTTTTGTGTGCCATCGGAAGTGCTTGGAGGACTGCTTCCCGAGAGACGTGAAGATAGAGTTGTACAATCCATCGCATGAGGTTGCAGCCTCAGATGGAGGAAACACTGGTGCGTAATAAGGAATGTAAATGTAATGGAGGAAATAGTGCATCGGTGGCCTGAGCGTTGGTAATAACTTGAATTATGTTACAGCCTTACAGCAAATGGTGCTTATGTCATATGTACCCCACTCTATTTTCACCAATTATGAAGAGGCTTATTTATGCCTTACTCTAGCTATTACAGATACAGTAATGCAAATCCTAAGGATAACACCAGACTGAACTAACTCAAAGTCTGGGCCTGGGGCAACATCTGACTCTGATTATAACCAAGGGCGCTGTATTCTTAAGAAAGCGCCAGACTCCCAGTTTGTCTGCCAGATAATTAGAGATAAGCTTATATCTTAGCTCACAATAAATTCAAAGTTTACCCGATACCACGTACTCATTCAGTCGTTGAAATGACAATACAGACAGGGAACAGGAATTGACGTGTTGTGCAGAGGTTCAGATTGTTGGTAGGTCAAAAAGGAACGGGGGCTCGGTAATTAACATCGAAGGTAAGTTAAACTTTCAAAAAAAGCAAATGTTGACTGGCAGACGCAGAGTTAGGCGGTAGATGATCAATATACTTACAGCCTTATAAATAAGCATACGTTGAGAAACCTAAGTATAAAGACAGTGACGAGAAAAAGAAAACATGCAATGAGACTGGCTCGATTGGGCACCGGTGGTGGTTGTGATGGGCGTTTGAATGGTGAAGGTAGGCAATCTAGGGTAGGTGTTCACCGGCCAAACCTGTCGCTTGCTATTTGGTTGAATGTGGAGATTCTGGGTGGGATAGCGGCTGGATTAATAATAGCCCGAAAGATAAGATAAACCACGGCAAGACATTCCTTCAGTTGTCGCGACATGAGTTTGAGACAGAAAAAGATGCCGGACAAGAGAAAAGGCTCAGTATGAAATCGAAAAGTAATTTACTTCATTTTTCATTCATTGTGCTGGTTACTTGTTAATAGTCGGTATCACAAGACAGACCGCCAATTACATCCTGCTTACGTAGTCAAGCATCACCAAGCTTGATAGTCTAACCAATTTTAGAGCTAGGTGATATTGCCTGGCAACAACACAACCAAACAATCACAACGCATCACACTAGTTAGTTGAGTCGGTTTTTTTCCCTTAGGATTTACATTACTGTATCTGTGATAGCTACGTAACCGCAATGAAGTGGTCCTAAGAACTAAGCGGTATATTTCTAGTCTTCATGCTGTAAGTAAGTTCTACTAAACTAGACAAATCAGATAGGATATACTCCTTGTTTAAACTTTACTAAGCTATTTTATAAAATAGACGGCTTCCTTTGTCTACTGGAGCGTATCTGTTGTAATTAGATTGCTTAAGGTAACTGGTTTTTCAACTCAAAGAACCTATGGATTGCTGGTCAGGACTCCAATTCTCCGTGCCTATCAAGAAATACAATTGTGTTCTGGTTGACATCTATATTTACCCTGCGATGCTCTGACTACTCAGCCTCGTGGCTTTTTTCCCTCTGCTATTCAAGGTGGCACAAGACCGCTCATGCCTTTATCCACTTGGTCAGTGTCTGTCGAATGTGCGTCGTTATATTTAATATCCACCTGTACATAGTCAGTCAATAAATGATGCGATGTTCATAAAGCCGACTCACAGCAGTCGTCCGGAGAATGCCATTATATGTCATAATCTCCTCTTCGCTTCCATTAGGTGAATATCCACGAATCTCAGTTTGTGTTCTGCTTCGATGCATATCCTTGAGATGAAAAGACGAGACGCCAGCTGTGCCATTTCCATAGCGACCTGGCGTGTTATATTTTCCAGTGTCATTTGTACTTTTTCCAGAAAATAGACGAGGAAACATTGTGCGAAACAGTGGACGGAGAGCAGGGCCACAGCAAGCAATGATAGCGAGATTGACCTCGATACTGCTTAGAGTGTCACCAAGCGAGTGTCTTGAGTCGTATCCTTTGACGTAGAACTTCTTATACAGTTCGATCACACGAAGAATAGCGACAATTGTTACTCTGATCAAGGGTCAGTAACTGCGAATAAGGTGCTAGCTACGTACTTACACACCGCCCATAAGAAATACCACGATTAAACCCAGCTTTGCAGCGATCCGCATCTTGAGACCTAGGAAAATCCAAAATGGAATCAAAAGAACAAGAACATCTGTAATAATTGTGATGATAGCCGATGAGATGTAGAACGCTGGTCCATCAATCTGACGTTCTGGCTTTATAGATAGGTCCCAGAAAGCGTTGACAGGAATGGTTTGGAACACCACAGTTAAGAATATTGCAATCATCAACGCCACATTAAATGCGTTTAAGCCATAGATGGTCCATCTGATACCACGATTATGGCCTCCAAGTCGAAGAAGGAAGAAAAGAATTGATGACTTAACAAGAGCCAGGATAGGGTTGTAAAGGACCTGCATTATCCAGTTGTAAAACAAAACAGGCTCGATGTCATAGGACTTCGGAAGATCTTTGGTATGGAAGCCGATGTATTCGTATCTGAAGACTATCAAGGATGAGTGCCCGGTCTTGGGGATGTGTTGCATACAGCACTTACAGTAGTAATATGGAACATGTAGGCCGATAGAAAACATCTATCTTGATCAGTTATCAGATCGATCTCATCGGCGCGGTAATCTTACCATTGCGACTGTGACGAACCAGTCATCTATAGCTAGTCAGTCAAACCAACAGATCTCAAACAAGGCCGCACACATGCAGCGTTACCACGAACTCACCGATACCAATTTGCTTCTTAATAAATCTGGAGTACATTCGGGCACTCCATGTGACGAAAGCAAGAGATGTCATGAGAAAAATAATCGCAATTCCAGTTTGCTGTGTGGCTGTCGTTGGTAGTTCCGAGACGGGCACATAACCACGTCGGAAGACCATGTTGGCAGCTGTGCCACTGTCATTTTTGTCCATTTTGGAAGCCTCGCAGGTCAATTGAGTGAAATAATGATATCGTCAACGGTGGGAAATTACTATATAAGTTGATACAACGAGTCATGGAAGCCACCTCGCCAGCAATTTGGCATTCCAAACGCCTTCCAGGCCGGCACTGACATAGCGCGAGAACATTACCAAGGGTCTGCTTCATAATCAACAAGGGCCAAACTCTAAATCCAACCGTCATCCGCCACCATAAGCCCTAGTCGGTCATTGTAGGGATTCTACAGGCTTGGACTTTTGGCTGTCCGGCCTAGTGTTCTTTAGCGACCTCCGCCGCAGCCACAGCTGGAACTGGGATGAGGGATAAAATTTGCTTCTTAGGGACGTGTTATTGGTTCTAGAAGCTGGTTACCCAATATCTTACGACGGGGAAATTGATCCGGAACAGGGGACAGATTCTGGGCCTTCGTTGTGCCGCGGAGACAATTTGCAATGAAAAGTTAGAATCGTTAGCTCTTAAGAGCATTAATCTCGCGGCTAATGGCCAAAAAATCAAAGGCCAATACAACATCGTAAGTCATGACTCTAGAACTACTGACTCGGCCCCTCCTCATCTTCAGTGTCCCGCGCAATTCGGAATGCCCAGAGTGTGGCTATTTCTCCACGTCTTTAGCCCATGTCTTCAACGGGAGCGAGTTGGCGGCCCCAGGATGTCATTTTTGGATCCCTGATCTACTTTAGCCCCGCCAACCGGATGAGATTCCAGTGTCTTGGCTGCTTGGCATCACAATAACAACCAACACTCTGAAAGCTTCAGCACTAAATCTCTCAGGGGAGCTGGTCAGCCCTCAGGCCTCAGTGTTCAATTAATGTCTGGACGACGAACATCTAATTCCTTCTGCAAGATTAACTTCAAGATAAATTAAACTATCGGATGAAATCTTGAAGTCTAATCCATCTCATGATATGACCTATAAATCCTATACTAAGACCGTCATGAGCTCTATACAAAGTTAGTGTTCCTAGATGCAATTTCTCGGGGATGACTAGGTTCTTATTGCACATCCTCGGTTATATTGAAGCCGAAGCCGGCTTGTTGGATAATCTGCATCACGTAGGGATTTCTTCGTGCCGCGATATCCAGCTCAGGGTTCCATCACCCCAGCTGCATAAGCTTAAAGCCCGAACAACGGTGAGAATTCATAGTTCTGGAGAATATTGCAATGTAAGACCCTAGATAGTACATTTCTTTACCCATGAGCCCTTGTTCCAGCTGAATCTTGCATTACCGAGACGTGCTACAGGAGATTATGGTGCGCTGACAAAGCCGCATGCATAACGCTATTTCTCATCCACCTTATACTCATATAACCCACTCTGGTCACATTTTGAGTTCTAGTTAAAGCAAGCACTGTTTCGTGTGGTGGCTTGCATACTGTCACCTTCCTCCCATCTGTCTCCCGCTGTCCCCCACACTCCCAAACCGACGCCATGCTGATCACTCCCAGCCTTTTGGGCAGCCTCCTCGCCCTGCTGGTCTCTCAGAACGGCGCAGCCTACGCTGCTGACTCGGAGCAGACCAGTGAAGTCGGCGAGACTGTCAAGGGTGATTACTTGGCTGAGGAGACATTTCAGCTCACGGACGCCTCACTTCCCCAGATTGATGAGATCGATCCCGATCATGCCTCACTTTTCTACCCTGAGAATGCATCCAAGCGTCGAAGTCTAAGTTCTCGTACTGCGACGAAATGCAAGACTTTCCCTGGAGACTTTCTCTGGCCGAAGGAGCCTGTTTGGAAGTTGCTTGACTCAATCACTGGTGGCGCTCTTGTCAAGACTGTTCCCATTGCAGCGTCATGCTACGATAACCTTGGTGTTTACGATAAGACTCGATGCCGTTATATCACTGACAATTGGTTCAACTCCTCTCTGCAGTAAGTCAGCCATATCCTACCCTATTCTGTACCTAATCGTGTCAAGTATCGCCGACCCGACCTCAGTTATGTGGCCCTTATACCAAGGTCGCACATGCCAACCGGGCGAGAAAGTTGAAGGCAAATGCACCCTTGGTGGCTACCCATCCTACGTCGTCGATGCGCAGAACGTTGCCCACCTACAATTGGCTGTTAACCTTGCCCGGTCGCTTAATATGCGACTGGTCATCAAGAACACTGGCCACGACTTTAATGGGCGATCTGCTGGTGCCGGTGCCTTGTCGATCTGGACCCATCGCTTTAAGGGTATTCAGTTCTTCAAGAGCTATAAGACCAAGTCTTATAGTGGGCCTGCCCTCAAGGTTGGAGCTGGTGTTATTGGCTCTGAGCTTTATGAGGCGGCTGACAAGTATAATGTTACTGCTGTTGGAGGCGAAGGTATGAGTGTGGGCTTTGCTGGAGGATATCTAGCTGGCGGCGGACACTCGCCAATGTCCCCTCTCTACGGAATGGGTGCCGATCAGGTTAGAATCTTGGCATAGACTTGATAACACACTGACACGACATAGATTCTCAGCATTGACGTCGTAACTGCAGATGGCCAATTTGTTACTGCCAACCAGGACGAGAACACCGACCTATTCTGGGCCCTCAGCGGCGGAGGTGGAAGTACATACGGTATCGTGACCTCATACACCGTCAAGGCATTCCCCAAGATTAATGCTTCCGTTATGACATTCTCTTTCGGCACCAGTACGACAGTCTCTTACGATACCTTTTGGAAGGCTGTAAAAGCTTACTGGAAGGCTATTCCTACTTTCAATGATGCTGGTAACTATGAATACTGGGGTGTCTTTCATGGAGAAGGAGACGCACTCATCTTTTCTTTCTTCCCTTGGTTCGCGCCTAACCATACTCTTACTGAATTAAGAACTTTAACTGCACCTCTTTTTAAGACCTGGAAGGACCTCGGTATCGAGTTCGACGTTGTCGAGTCTGAGCATGATAGTTACTATGGAGCTTGGTCGGCCGGTTTCCCTCGGGAGGTTGTTGGTGGTGCAAAGACTAAGACTGCTGGTCGTCTCTTCCCTACGTAAGGACTCCCCTCACATGGTCGTGTTGGTTATAGCTAACTGTTTCCTTCTTTAGTGAGAACCTTGTAGACCCAGCCAAATTTGACAAGACCTTTGATGCACTCAAGAGCCTTTCCGACAAGGGGGGACAGATAATTGGCTTCGGTATTACTGGAGGGCCAGGCCCTTACCCAGATAACGCTGTTAACCCTGCTTGGCGAGGTGCTGCCATGTGGGCCATCTCTGTCATTGACTTCCCTGAGGGCAGCTCATGGGATGTTGTTGCTGAGAAGAGCAAGACGTTGACAAATGATTGGATGAAGCCGTGGAGGGACGTGACACCTGGTGGTGGTGCATATGCCTCTGAGGCTGATGTAACTGAGCCTAACTTCCAGCAGTCCTTCTATGGTACTGCTAAGTATAAGAAGCTTCTTACCATTAAGGATAAAATCGATCCTAATGGTCTGTTCTATGCGCTCCAG